>NW_026847438.1:144180581-144205506 GCF_025583915.1 Anolis sagrei ordinatus
GGCAGGCAAAATTCAGTAGCTGAAAGATCTGGCAATGGGGAAACTTCCCAAGCTCCCTTTTCCATCATTTCTTTCTTCAACTAGACCTGGGTTTATCTACCTCTTCACACGGGGACTCAATCACCCTGTATGTGTGGCTCATATCTCTTGCTGGGCAAAGAAAACAGACATCAGAGCAGGACCACCTGTTTATTGTACAGCCACATGTACTTTTCTAAAGATAGTCATCACCTGGCATGACAGTTTCCGGGGTAGAGAGGATCATTTATTTATTTATTTATTTACTTACTTTACTTATATACCGCTGTTCTCAGCCCAAAGGCGACTCACAGCGGTTCACAACAAATAAGAACAGCAAAAATTCAATGCTACAGTGTAAAAACAGTTAACAACCTAACATATTACATAATTAATAAACAATTACCACAATAACCATTCACTATCGTCTCATCATCAAAAACATGATCCAGATTCGTCATCCATTATTCCGTTCCAATGTTCATTAACCAATCATTGCACTAATTATTCGAACGCCTGCTCAAACAGCCAGGTCTTCACTTTTCTGCGGAATACCATTAGAAATGGTGCTAGTCTAATGTCCGCAGGAAGGGCGTTCCACAGCCGAGGAGCCACCACCGAGAAGGCCCTATCTCTCATCCCCGCCAGCCGTGCTTGAGAAGCAGGCGGGATCATGCCCTGTTTTCCATAATGACATTTCCTCTTTCCCGGCTCAGATCTCACTATCAGTGGCTATTTTAAATTGCTCTATTTTATGTGTATCAGAAGAATGGCGAAGTTTAACCTATTATAAAAGAGCTCCATATCTGCAGTGTTGGGTGTAAGAAGACCATAATCCAATATAGTCCAGTAAAAGTTTCTGTGACACAGACCATGCCAAAAGAAATGGGGTTGTGTAGTCTGCTTTTCATTCAATCCAAATTTGTGCCAGAAAAATGCCTGTTGGACATTGCCACACAGCTACCCGCTCCCTCTCTCTTTCTCTCTCACACACTTCATACACATACTTTATTTAACTATCCCATACACATATAAATAGATATGAGAAAGATAAATAATATGAATACAAATTGGTTTCTGTACTCAGAATGACCCTAGTTTTTTTAGTAATGGAATCTAATGACATCATCTTTTGACAGGCCTGATCTTTAACCCGGTTTGATCTAAAGCAGATTCCTCTGGAATGAGATCATTAAGGTAAATCCCTGAATACAGAGGGAACCATATTCATATAAGCCATTTATGAGTATTAAGTTACTGAGAATTATCTCCTTGTTATTTTTTTCCCCTGCAGTGCAAACAATGTGAAAATTGTAGTTAATGGCCCTTTCCAACTGAACTTTATAGTTGTGTTGCTGGAGACATATAATATCCTAATTATTGCTGGAATAATTTCAGAAGACATGTAGGTGTAAAACTTTACCAGTAGAACAGTTTTTACAGACTGTATTAAGAGCTGAGTCCAGAGTTTGTGCATTTTATTGCTAATGTATATTTATTTATATTTGCAGTGTTGTAGTGTCTATTTTCTGGTAGCAACAAGTTCCCAAAAATGCCATGAAAACATTCTTCAGGAAAATTCCCTCCCTTGAATTTTTGGGGTCAGTTATAGTATTGGAACATAAATGACACAAACAGAAAAGCAAGCATTCAAGGAGACAGAAAAGCCAAGAGAAGAATGGGGTCTAGCAAGTGATCTATAAGTGAAAGAAGTGAGGCTCAAAAGAGAGAAAGAAAACACTGGGGAGACTTCCTGTACATTTAATGATTTGCATAAAAGTGGAAATTTGTTCATAAGTTGCTTCTCACACAACAAGGTAACAACCAGCTCCTACTAAAATTCCATATTCTACATCATCATTAAAATTGCAAGAGCTCTCTTGGTTTTCTCTCTAGTAATCCTAAATCCAAGCCTGTTTTGTAGCTTTTGGCTCTTCTGGATTCTTAAAACAACTTTTCTTTGGCCATCTCTTGAATTTTTCTACTCTTTTTTTTCTGTATTTGGATAATTCCCTAAAGCATTGTAATAATTTCAAATCATAAAATTAGTTCTTCTAAACAAGTGTTGCATCCCAGCAGCTAGTATTTTTCATGTCAGTGGGGTACTTACTCCAGTACAAATTTTCTAAATGATAAAGGAGCTATCCAAAGTGCTGAAGCATATTCTAAAATAGGTTCAACAGCTGGAGTGATTTCTTTAAAGTATAGTATTAATTTGAGTAGACTGGCCAGATCATTGACTTTTCCATATCTACACAGGCTAATAAAATATGCATCATCTCCAGATGATGTATGACTAGTTCTGCAGCAGAAGTGTACTTTTCAGACTTTAATCAATCACAGATCATAGAATCATAGAATCAAAGAGTTGGAAGAGACCTCATGGGCCATCCAGTCCAACCCCCTGCCAAGAAGCAGGAATATTGCATTCAAATCACCCCTGACAGATGGCCATCCTAGCCTCTGTTTAAAAGCTTCCAAAGAAGGAGCCTCCACCACACTCCGGGGCAGAGAGTTCCACTGCTGAACGGCTCTCACAGTCAGGAAGTTCTTCCTCATGTTCAGATGGAATCTCCTTTCTTGTAGTTTGAAGCCATTGTTCCTTGTCCTAATCTCCAGGGAAGCAGAAAACAAGCTTGCTCCCTCCTCCCTGTGGCTTCCTCTCACATATTTATACATGGCTATCATATCTCCTTTCATCCTTCTCTTCTTCAGGCTAAACATGCCCAGCTCCTTAAGCTGCTCCTCATAGGGCTTGTTCTCCAGACCCTTGATCATTTTAGTGGCCCCCCTCTGGACACATTCCAGCTTGTCAATATCTCTCTTGAATTGTAGTGCCCAGAATTGGACACAATATTCCAGGTGTGGTCTAACCAAAGCAGAATAGAGGGGTAGCATGACTTCCCTAGATCTAGACACTATGCTCCTATTGATGCAGGCCAAAATCCCATTGGCTTTTTTTGCTGCCACATCACATTGTTGGCTCATGTTTAACTTTTTGTCCACGAGGACTCCAGGAAACATTGGAGGTGACCTCCAGTGTTTTTTATATGTGAACAGCTGGATTGGGCTGGATCTGGAGTTATCCAGTGTCCACTTATCAAAAAGCCCCACCATGGTTTCACCAACCAAAAGCAGCTCTGCAGCAGAGCCTTGCTAATAACATCATTTCTGGTGTTCTCGTGGCTTGTCACCCTGTTGTAACCTCACCAAAAACAATGCCACCAGCAAATCTCTCTTGGAAACTACATCTGCCCAGTGAACCAGTAGCAGTGGAAGCAGCCACCCAGGAAACGTGCCAGTGCACTGATTATTTGAACTGCAAAGCAGTTTTGTGAGACTTCCTTGCAGTACACGAGGATCTCTTGTGGTATATCTGGAGCATTTCTGGAGGAGATTACACTTGGTATAGATTTATTTATTTACTTTGCTTATATACCGCTGTATCTCAAGCCCGAAGGCGACTCACAGCGGTTCAGCAGCCTTACAGGCCAATCTAAACTAAGAAATCTGCATGTTAACTCATGTATTAACACATTCCGTAATGCATAAAAATTACATGTTTCCAAGTTTTAGCAAATGTTGGAAATGTGAGAAAATGTCAGAGACATTTTATCATATGCGGTGGTCTTGTAAAAAGGCCCAAAAATATTGATCTCAAATCCATTTGTTGGTTAAAGAAACTGTTAAGGTGAAATTTATTAAGAAATCAAAGTTCTACTTGTTAGTGATGTTAAATGACTAATTTGATAGAAAATATGGAGAACTAAAGTTATACATGACTACATCAGTGTGAATTTTGTATGCCCAGAGGTGGAAAGACCCAGTGACTCCAATGCGAGAAAATTGACTTATGTGAACTAGCTGAAATGGACAAGCAGATAGTATTGATCAAGGATAAGTCCTTGACCAATTTTAAGAAATGTTAGGACTTATTGGTTAACTTTTTATACCAAAGATAAGGATAAACATTTACTTTTTGTTTTTACTTAAGACTGTTACTAACAGTCAAAGGGTGGCATTATTGTCGGTGTAGAAAAGCAAAGAACATCAAACCATCAGAGTGTGAAGTTCACATAGTAGGTACTGTTGCTGTATGTGGTAGGGAGTTGAGATAGTTGTAGTGAGCATTATTGTTGTACACTATGTTAGTTATAGTTGCCTTTTTATTAAGAAAAAGTATTTGTATGGTTTTGTTTTTGAGGGTGTGGGATGTTTCTGTGACTATTAATTTTCTCTAGTGTATGTTTGTTGGTCTTTTTTGTTGAATAAAAAATACATTAAATATCTATTATCAATATTTTGTTTGGTCATATTAAGCAGGCTTCAATTCCATATTCTATTACTTAGAAGTAAGACTCATAGAATTCAATGAGACTTATTTTTTAGTTGAGTTGTAAAAACTTGTTCTGTAAGCTTTTACAATGGGCTTATTTTTCTAGTGAATGAAGTGCTTTTAAGATTAACATGCTTATCAGAAATCATCATATTAATATCGGTCCATCTTGGTTTATTAAAAATAATCAAATGTCATATAATATGCAAAGTCATTTTGAACCTGCATAAATTAGACAAAGAACTACCTTCTGCTTCTCCAGAAATTAAAACTATGCAAAAAAAGTTTATTTAAAGGAAAACGCTCTTACTTACCTACACCTCAACCAATGGCTGATACCAAATGAGAGACTCCCCCCTGGGCACACAGAAGACTGGGCGACTTGGAAGGCGCTGAACAGACTGTGCTCTGGCACCACGAGATGCAGAGCCAACCTTCAGAAATGGGGCTACAAAGTGGAATCCTCGACATGTGAGTGTGGAGAAGAGCAAACCACTGACCACCTGCTGCAATGCCACCTGAGCCCTGCCACATGCACAATGGAGGACCTTCTTGAAGCAACACCGGAAGCACTCCAAGTGGCCAGATACTGGTCAAAGGACATTTAACCAACTACCAAACTCACAAGTTGTGTATTTTTCTGTCTGTTTGCTTTGTTCTGTTAGAAATGTAATATATAATGGACTGGTTGCTCTGACACGACAAATAAAAACCTACATTGACTCCTATATTAATATTACTTTTTATCAGAATAGCCAAAAAGAAGAAAATATTGTTATTTGATGCCTCTGTGTAAGTATAAAAATGTATGGGTTGCTCATTCTGTATATTTTGCACTAGAATCAGAGTATATTATCAGATTCCAATTAATGAATTCTGGGCACATTTGAAACATTGAATGGTCTGAAAACAATCTGAAATGGATTTTGAGAAATGTTTACCTTACGTATCAAATTTATTCACCTAAATCTGTGGTCATTTCCTAGATTTTACAAAGTCAATTTGTTCTTTGTGAGTGATCATTATTGTATTTGTAGTCTATCCTTAGCTCTAAGTATCCTGATTCAAAAAACACATGGACCTGTTTCTATTGAGTTTTAAAGCTCTTTTCCCTATTACCAATTAGAACTATTAACTTTCCATCCAAGAGTCAACATTCCCAATTTTTTGATAACTCCATTCCACAATGTGTTTAATTGAGTCACTAAAAGATTAAAGGGTTTTTCCCACTTCAATTCAATTGTATTTCTACAATGGCCACAGGCCATAACAGAAGTGCAAAATGCAATGCATAACGTGATTACATGATAAATTTGATATATTACAGAGATGACTCAACCAAAACTTGTTGCCAGTAAAGAAATCATGGTAGCAGATGAATCTAAGGAATGTTAAATTTAATAAAAGGGGACCATTTTAAATAATGGACTGATAATCCAGTCCAGGTCTTACACAGAGGCAAAACAAAGAATAGCAGCACAGCAGCTAATGCATAAGATCAACACAAAGGCAGTCCAGAGAAAACCCCACAGTTCCAACCCCTGCAGCCATGGATAATCTGGATTAAATTTACGTCCACAGAAGTATTCCCAAACATGTCTTCTCAAACAGCTCTCACACGAATACACATCAACACTTTGCTGACTGCAAGAAACCCCATCTCCCAACCCCACTTTTATTCACAAATCATCCTCTGAACTGGAACCAGCTGACACCCTGTTACCAGCTGAAACTCCTTCGCCCCAATTCCTCCTCAGAACTGGAATCAGACAACGCCTCACCAGACCTCCTTTCAGCTGAAGTCCTTTGCTGATCCCTCCAGTCTCTCCATCTTCTATCCAGATCCATAACTCCCCAGGACTCAGATGGATACCCACTGTGCCAACCAGAGAACCCCACAAACATGTCACTACTTGTGGGCTCTTCACAAATGTTCTGAACCTCCCTCACTTTAGTCCAGTCCATTTCTCCATCCTCTGAACTTGCCATACCACCCTCCTCAGTCTCAGACCCATTATTCCCTGCAAAGCCCTCAAATGATTCATCATCACTGGATTCCATAAGTATTTCCCTGATCCGCTTTCTCTGTTGCTCCTCATCGGAGTCTTGCTCACGAGTAGTCTTTCTTCCCCTCCTAATACTCCCAGTAGTATCACTACTCAAAGACTCCATCACAACAATCTCTCTTCCAAAATTAGTGCAATAAGAGATCCTTGCAGTTAGGGGTAAGGAATTTGACTGAAATAATATTTTTATCATGCTGGTAATTGAGCACAGCAAACCACGGCACTATTTTATTATTTTGAACTAAAGCCGTTTATCCCAATGGAATAAAGTTTCGTAGACCTTGTGCCTAAATTCTGATTTATTCCAATCTTCCTCAGAGGATAAATTAATTCTGAAGAGACAGAAAGAATGTTGTCTGCTAATTTAACCATATTTTAGGACAATCTGTTTTCAGACATCAAGAGGTTTTTAATCTTGTACTATTCACCAGTGATATCACCTATTCCTGGAGATGTTTAAATGAACCTGCTTAATCTTTTCAACAGTTAATGGAGCTTGTAATACTGCAACATCTTCTTTTTAAAATGGAGACATTTATAATCCATTCAGAATTATCTTATTAACTTGATCTGATGCATATAATTGGTCTGATGCATATAGTTCTTTTTTTAAAAAAAAAAAAAACAGAAAATTCCAGTCATTTGGGGGAATCAATTTGGAATTTTGCTCCTCTTTCTAGGACTATGCGCTAAAACAATGAACTGGGTTATTGATTCTTTTAAACTTTTTATCTACTATCTCACAGATTTTTCTAGTTGGGAACAGCTGCCCCAGCCCAGATGGCTTCTTAACTTTTCCTTTGAGCACAGGTACTCTTAAATCCTATTTCTGATTAGCTAAATGAGAAGTCAAAGCTTTCAACTTTTTATCTTTCTTTCCCTTTAAATAACCACTTGTCCTTCTTATATTTTATCAGTGATTTGTCATCATTAATCCATTCTGAGATGAAAAGCACGATCTCTCTTTCATAATGATTCTCTCTCACTTGCAACAGGTAACAAAATTATTTTCACCACCCGTCATTTCATTAACCCTATCAGCAGAGATTCTGCATTCCCTGAGCAACTTTCCAATTGGGAAGTGGGGCTTCCCAGATGCAAAGGGTTAGATTGCACATTGGGAAAGGGATGAATTCCTTTTCTTCAGAGGTTGGGGAGGGAGGGAGGGATCTCCTTCAGAATTCAGATCTTTTACAATACGTTGTAACAGGCTCAAGTATGTGTGTGTGTGCATATGTTAAAGAAAACCTTATACTGTTGATTATTGTGTGCAGCTGCTAATGTAGGTCAACTAGCAAGTTTGGACCACCGGCTGGGGTATAACAGTATGGGTTTTAGAATACAGTTCAGCTTTGCTCTGAGACCCTTTGCACAGGCATTTTGCTCAACCATTTCTACTGCTAGGTTGTTGTAGGGTTTTTTGGGGGCTATATGGCCATGGTCTAGAGGCATTCTCTCCTGACGTTTCGCCTGCATCTATGGCAAGCATCCTCAGAGGTAGTGAGGTCTGTTGGAACTGGGAAAAATGGGTTTATATATCTGTGGAATGACCAGGGTGAGACAAAGGACTCTTGTCTGCTGGAGCTAGATGTGAATGTTTCAACTGACCACCTTGATTAGCATATCATGGCCTGACAGTGCCTAGAGCAAACTTTTGTTGAGAGGTGATTAGTTGTCCTTGTTTGTTTCCTCTCTGTTGTGCATGGTACACGGTATCTGTGGACAAGTCTACATAGGGACCACCAAACGCATCATTGCCCAAACACGAATCAAGGAACATGAAAGGCACTGCAGACTACTTCAACCAGAGAAATCAGCCATAGCAGAGCACCTGATGAACCAACCTGGACACAGCATTTTATTTGAGAACACAGAAATGCTGGACCACTCTCACAACCACCATGTCAGACTACACAGAGAAGCCATCGGAATACACAAGCATGTGGACAATTTCAACAGAAAGGAGGAAACCATGGAAATGAACAAAATCTGGCTACCAGTATTAAACACAGTATTAAATTACAACAGCACAACAACAGAGAGGAAACAAACAAGGACAACTAATCACCTCTCAACAAAGTTTGCTCTAGGCACTGTCAGGCCATATATGCTAATCAAGGTGGTCAGTTGAAACATTCACACCTAGCTCCAGCAGACAAGAGTCCTTTGTCTCACCCTGGTCATTCCACAGATATATAAACCTTTTTCCTAGTTCCAACAGACCTCACTACCTCTGAGGATGCTTGCCACAGATGCAGGCGAAACGTCAGGAGAGAATGCCTCTAGACCATGGCATATAGCCCCAAAAAAACCTACAACAACCCAGTGATTCCGGCCATGAAAGCCTTCGACAATACATTTCTACTCTCTCATTTGGATGAAGATGAAGAAGCCTTATTCTGTATTACTTACAAGGACTATGTAAGATTTTAACTCTGCTGATAAGAGTAAAGTTTCTCTGTTCTTTTTCCTCTTGCCTGGGTGCAATGTTATTGTATCTTCTGCATTGGACCTGACTGAAACACGCTATATGCAACAAGATCAAGCAGATTAAGATCACTTCTTAATGGGAATCAGGGGTTCCTTTGCATACAGCTCTCAAACATTGCCCCTTTCCTTCCATTCATATGCTTGGAATTATACTTATTAAACAGAAAAAATGGGCAGGGAGCCCATTGGGGCTGCTCACAAAATTTCCCATTGACCTAATAAAGCTAATGTGATATTTGTTACCCCCTTTGTACATGACACTGTTATCACTGGGCCAGAGAAAATAGTTTAAACTTTTGACCTCATCAGACGGGTGCTCTATTGCATTGTCCCTTTAAGCACAGAGCCTACTGGCTCCCAATACACGACACACTATTTATGTATTTATTTATTTATTTATTTATTTATTTACTTTGCTTATATACCGCTGTTCTCAGCCCGGGGGCGACTCACAGCGGTGTACAACATAGGGAGAACAAAATTCAAGACACAGTATAAAACAATTCACAATCCAACATTATACAAAACATCGTCATTACTACGAAAACCATTCAGCGTCGTCTCATCGTCCAAACCACAATCCAGTATCATTTTCCGTTGTTCCATTCCTATAGTCATTACCAATCATTGCACTTCTTGTTCGAACGCCTTCTTGAACAACCAAGTCTTTAATTTCCTGCGGAATATCATCAAGGAAGGAGCCAGTCTAATGTCCACGGGAAGGGTGTTCCACAGCCGAGGAGCCACCACCGAGAAGGCCCTATCTCTCGTCCCCGCCAGCCGTGCTTGTGAAGCAGACGGGATCGAGAGCAGGGCCTCCCCGGAAGATCTCAAAGTCCTGGTGGGCTCGTAAGTCGAGATGCGGTCGGATAGGTATCTTGGACCGGAACCGTTTAGGGCTTTATAGGCCAACGCCAGCACTTTGAATTGAGCCCGGTAGCAAATCGGCAGCCAGTGGAGCTGGTGCAGCAAAGGAGTTGTATGCTCCCTGCGCTCCGCTCCTGTTAGTATCATGGCTGCCGCGTTGGACTAGTTGGAGCTTCCGAGCCGTCTTCAAAGGCAACCCCACGTAGAGAGCGTTGCAGTATCTAAACGGGATGTAACCAGAGCGTGGACTACCGTGGCCAAGTCAGACTTCCCAAGGTACGGGCGCAGCTGGCGCACAAGCTTTAGCTGTGCAAATGCTCCCCTGGTCACCGCCGAAACCTGGAGTTCCAGGCTCAGCGATGAATCCAGGATCACACCCAAGCTGCGAACCTGCGTCTTCAGGGAGAGTGCGACCCCATCCAACACAGGCTGTAACCCTATACCCTGTTCAGCTCACTACTACTTCTGGGTGGTGGTATGTACTTAAAGGGATGGTCAAAGGAGCATTCCACTGTTGCAGCAACACAGGAGTCTTCCTTTGTTGTCTTTGATCAATGGGGGAAGCTGGAAAGCTGATGGTTCCCCCTGTGGGATCACCTGGCCAGTAAGCAATGTTATGTAGGGTGTGTGGTGATGTGTTCCCCATGTCCCCTGATAGCATGGCAATTCTGGCAGCCAGTCATTGATAAGAGCTATCAATGCCCGACCACTGTCTCCCAAAGCAGTTGCTCTATTCCAAACTCAAGAATTGAAAACGGAATGTTGGAGAACAGGAAAAGAGATTTAAAGATGGGCTCAAAGTCAACCTTAAAAACTCTGGCATAGACACTGAGAACTGAGAAGTCCTGGCCCTTGAGCACCCCAGCTGGAGGTCATCTGTGACAAGCAGTGCTGTGGAATTTGAAGAGACACGAATGGAGGGCAAAAGAGAGAAACATGCCAAGAGGAAGGCGTGTCAAGCTAACCTCAACTGAGACCACCTTCCACGTGGAAACCAATGCCCTCACTGCGGGAGAAGATGCAGATCAAGAATAGGTCTCTACAGTCACCTACGGACCCAACAGTACACTGATCCTGGAAGACTATCCTACTCGGACAATGAGTAAGTAAGTACTGTACACATATCCACTCAGTCCCATTAAAGTCAACAAACCTCCCGTTTGACCAGATGGATTTGCACGAACACTGAATCATTCAGACTCAAGAAACACTTGTGGCTTTATAATCAATAATTCCAAAGCTATTTAAAAGTAATGTCACCTTTGCTTAATAGACTAAAAATTCATGTCATACATTATAATATTTGAAAATTCATTTGAAATCTGTTCAAGTCCACCAGCACTGCATCTACATTCATCAAATTTTAAATAACTTTATTGGCTTAAAAATGAAGATATCTATGCTAGGCAGCTTTTTTGAAAAAAGGTTAATGTGAAATGTAACTTGTTTTCTCAGTTTCATTCTGCCACACAGACTGAATGTGAGATGGGAATTTCTTGCTGTTGAGACGTGCCTTTACAATATAAAATTTCTTATAGAAGACAGATGTTTCCAATACTTCAATGGCAAAACAACCTAAATGATTCAGTATTACAGCGGTCATTTAAAGGGAACATAAACATCTCTGTCCTGGTAAGAGTATTCAAGAGTGCTGCTAGAGTTCCTAATGCTAATTGCTTTGAACAAGTGCAAGATAGAGGTGAGAGGAAACCTGGTATTGATTTTTACCTTGCCAAAGAGAAAGTGACCAATGAAAACAGAAGCAGCTAAAATACGAAGTGCAGAGAGCTAGCACTTTGCACAGGAAGTATCGTGAAACAGTCTATGTCAGCCCAGTAGTAATTGGTCCTTTGAAGCTGCAAATGTGAGAAGCAATGAACATTCATCCTTTAAACATGTTAAGTTCTCGTGGATAGAGTTTTGGTTCAAAGAAGAATGTGCAGCTCCACGAAACCTGACCCCAAGGTCTCTGAAAGTTTGGCTTAGGTTATGCTGGCAGTGACCTTGTAAATTTAAACAGCTGCTAGTCTACCGCTAGGAGCAAATTATTACAGGAATTGTGGTTTTCAAGGCTAGACCAAAAGCAAAAGGACACGCTTTCAGCCTTGCTTGGGTCAACTTGCACTGCCATGACATCACCGCTGATAAACCCAAACACATCGGTTCAAGAGAACTTTATGAAACCTTGTAAAATAGTAGGTAATAAAGAAACACGGTTCTCCCATCCACTTAAATATTAAAGTGTGACTGATATATGCTTGTAGGCTCATTCCATGCAAGTCCTATGGGCAGATGTCTATTTATTTATCCTATCAGGCAACCGAACAGTTGTATTACATTTTTGAAAGAACAAACAAACATACAAAAGACACAGAGTTTGCAAGCTTGGTAGTTGATTAAATGTCCTTTGACAAGTAGCTGGCCACTTGGAGTGTTTCTGGTGTTGACGCAAGAAGGTCCTTCATTGTGCATGTAGCAGGGCTCAGGTTGCATTGCATCAAGTGGTCTGTGATTTGCTCTTCTCCACACTCGCGTGTCATGGATTCCACTTTGTAGCCCCATTTCTGAAGATTGGCTCTGCATTTTGTGGTGCCAGAGCACAGTCTGTTCAGCACCTACCAAGTCGCCCAGTTTTCTGTGTGCCCAGGGAGGAGTCTCTCATTGGGTATCAGTCATTGATTGAGGCTCTGGGTTTAAGCCTGCCACTTTTGGATTCTCACTTGCTGAGGTGTTCCAGCGAGTGTCTCTGTAGATCTTAGAAAACTATTTCTCTAAGATCTACAGATGTCTGAGCTGATTGCTTTGGAGGAAATCAAAACAGCTACATTTCTTTAAAAGGGTTTTTTTCGTGTCAGGAATGACTTGAGAAACTTCATGTTGTTGGTGTGAGAGAACTGGACATCTACAAGGACGTTGCCCAGGGGATGCCCAGATGTTTTGATGTTTTACCATCCTTGTAGGAGGCTTCTCTCATGTCCCTGCATGAAAGCTGGAGCTGACAGAGGGAGCTCATCCATGCTCAGGGGCAGCTCAACCCATTACACAAAGTGATCTTGTTCTGTGCTTCAATGTGGGTCATGGTGCTGGTGTTCTCTTCATCAATGCTTAGCATCCAGTCACCTACTCCCACACCCATCTGGGCTGCCTTACCTCCAGGCATGATCCTGGAGATGGAGAATGGTATGTTGAAGTCCTTGCCACCCTGCAACCTGAAGCCCCATGGTGCTGGTCCATCCAGCACCACCTTGTATGAGTATATATAAGACATTTTTGCAGGAGCCTAAGGACGCCCCGCTACTCCATAACAGGAGGCGCAACTGGACTCGACGGCGAATTGCCTCGCTGAGAGAGAGCACGCCAGCGTGCCTTATATACCTCCCGACCGCTTCCTCCCTCTCTCTCAGCACAAGCCATTACGCAAAGTAAGCATTTGCAGTAAAGTTGATTTTGCCCTGGGGCATTCTTGAGGTGCTCTTGGGGGAAAATAGACCTTGACATATGCGAGTTGTAGTTACTGGGATGTATAGTTCACCTACAATCAAAGAGCATTCTGAACTCCACCAATGATGGAATTGAACCAAATATGGCACACAGAACTCCCACGACGAACAGAAAATATATATCGGTGATTGGTTGGGGGGGGGGGCAAAATTCTGTTTGCTTACCTTTGAAAATTACCTAGGGCTGTCTCTGTCCATGCTCTCCCCGGATTCGAACCTCCGACCTGTCGATCTCCAGTCCTGCCAGCACAAGGGTTTACCCCATTGCACCACCAGAGTAATTTAATTATACTTGACTGCATCCTCTGAAATCCAAGGATTACTTCATTTTAATGCCCAGCTTCCTAATGTATTTTAAAGGTGAATTGTGTTTATTTTGTTATTTCACTGCCATGGCTGCATCCTCTGAAATCCAGGGATTGGTAGTTTAGTTTGCTGGTGCATTTGAGCTCTTTTAAACAAACTCCAAGATTGTATAGGTTGACACAATCTGTTTTAGACGGTAGGTTTTGGATATGATGAAAGACTAACAATTTAACAATTATTAATTTTATCACTAGATTTTTACAGTGATGAGGAGAACTGTCTTTGGTTGCATCTACACTGTAGAATTAATCCAATTTGATATCACTTTAATTGCCTTTGCTCCACACTATGGAATTTGGGGTTTGGTGAGGCACTCTATAACAGAAAATGCTAAAAAAAACCCTTGAAAAATTACAACTCCCATGATTTCACAACATTGAACCATACCAGTTAAAGCAGTGTCAAACCCCATTAATTTTACAATGTAAGTTAATATATTTTAAGGAAAGACACTCTACTTTATGTTGACAATAATAGTATCGGGAGTACTTTTGTCAAAAATAAAACAAAACACTGAGTAAACACTTTTCTAGGAATCTCTTCTGCCGGAAGTTGACCATAGAATTGTCCTGGAGTTCCTCAAGATTACTTCAGAGAACATTTTGATCAAATCCACAAATAATGACATATGTAAAAGCCAAACCTTCCAATATGGAGGGTAAAGTGTATATTATATAGTCCAAATATTTCATTTTAATGTATTTACTGAGACAGGTGCAATTTTTTTGTTACGTATAGCAAATGACAGATTTACTGTGATTTTAGTGCAAAAGTTGATAAAACGTGTTAAAATCAATATTTATTAAGTATGTATTACCAGCGAAAAGGGCTTAATTTCCTCTCAAATTAACAAAACTTATTGCCACAACCTCTTCTCCCAAAATTCCACACTCCTAAAATTCTTTACTTTTCCTCTTCTCTCCCCCCGCCCCAATGATGATAAGATTGTTAAGGAAGTGGTCTGCAAACACTTAGAAACAAATGTGGTCATCGCTAATAATCAACATGGATTTATCAAAAACAAGTCATGCCAGAATAATCTGATCTCTTTTTTCCATAGAGTTACAAGCTGGGTAGATGCGGGGAATGCCGTGGATGTAGCGTACCTGGATTGCAGTAAGGCCTTCGACAAGGTCCCCCATGACCTTCTGGCAAGGAAACTAGTCCAATGTGGGCTAGGCAAAACTACGGTGAGGTGGATCTGTAATTGGTTAAATGGACGAACCCAGAGGGTGCTCACCAATGCTTCCTCTTCATCTTGGAAAGAAGTGACGAGCGGAGTGCCGCAGGGTTCCGTCCTGGGCCCGGTCCTGTTCAACATCTTTATTAATGACTTAGATGAAGGGTTAGAAAGCAGGATCATCAAGTTTGCAGACGACACCAAATTGGGAGGGATAGCCAATACTCCAGAGAACAGGAGCAGGATTCAAAATGATCTTGGCCAAAACTAACAAAATGAAGTTTAACAGGGACAAAATCTCCGTTCCGTAAGAGCCTAAAGACCTGGCTATTCGAGAAGGCATTTAACTGAGAGCTACACGAATCTGGTAATGACAACTGGAATGGAAAATTGATTTTAGATTGGCTACGATTCTATGTTGTGACGGTGAGGATTTGTTAGTGTGATTTAGATTAATGTGTAATATGGTTATGTTGATGTATTGTGTGCTTTTTGTAAACTGTTTTTATATGTTGTACACCGCCGCGAGTCGCCCCAGGGCTGAGAGCATTGGGCCAAAACTAACAAAATGAAGTTCAACGGGGACAAATGCAAGATACTCCACTTAGGCCGAAAAAACGAAATGCAAAGGTACAGAATGGGGGACAATGCCTGGCTCAAGAGCAGTATGTGTGAAAAAGATCTTGGAGTCCTTGTGGACATGAGCCAACAATGAGCCAACAATGTGATGTGGCGGCAAAAAAAGCCAATGGGATTTTGGCCTGCCTCAATAGGAGCATAGTGTCTAGATCTAGGGAAGTCATGCTACCCCTCTATTCCGCCTTGGTTAGACCACACCTGGAATATTGTGTTCAATTCTGGGCACCACAATTCAAGAGAGATATTGACAAGCTGGAATGTGTCCAGAGGAGGGCGACTAAAATGATCAAGGGTCTGGAGAACAAGCCCTATGGGGAGCGGCTTAAGGAGCTGGGCATGTTTAGCCTGAAGAAGAGAAGGCTGAGAGGAGATATGATAGCCATGTATAAATATGTGAGAGGAAGCCACAGGGAGGAGGGAGCAAGCTTGTTTTCTGCTTCCTTGGAGACTAGGACGCGAAATAATGGCTTCAAACTACAAGAAAGGAGATTCCATCTGAACACGAGGAAGAACTTCCTGACTGTGAGAGCCATTCAGAAGTGGAACTCTCTGCCCTGGAGTGTGGTGGAGGCTCCTTCTTTGGAAGCTTTTAAACAGAGGCTGGATGGCCATCTGTCAGGGGTGATTTGAATGCAATATTCCTGCTTCTTGGCAGGGGGTTGGACTGGATGGCCCATGAGGTCTCTTTCAACTCTTTGATTCTATGATTCTATGATTGGGGTATTATGTTGTTTTGGGGCTGTTTGGCACTGTTCTATCAGTATACACCACAGTGATCCCAGTTGTGAAAGCCTTTGACAATACAATGCTACAACATATGTTTTTACACTTTTAATTAATATTAGCAATGATGACTTTCTACTTTTTGAAATTAAATCTAATTTCTTGCTGTGATTTTGGTAAAAGATTGCAATAGAAAGGCCTGTACTTAGCCTAAATCCAATCATTCATTCTCAACTGGAGTAACTTCATTGAATCAGTGAGAGTTTGGTGACTTGGGACCTGTGTATGTTCCATTGATTCAGTGCATCTCGTCTAGTGCTGACTAAATATTGAGTTTTGGCCTTTCTCTGCAGGAGATTGTCAGTTCCGTGTTAGGCATTGCAAGCTGAAAGGCTCTCTGGAGCAGCAGAATGGGAGAACTCGCTCCCTGAGAAGATGAAGAATGACTGTACTGCCGATGAGATAAGGCTGAGTGAGAGACAGTCCTGTGATCTGACTCTAATTAAGGCTGCTTCATAATGCTTATAATGGCACTACCCAGTTCCGAAGTGTTTGGTCTTGTCGTCAATGATTCAACAAGGTCTTCGAAAGGAAGAACACTCTGTCAGGTGTTGTCCAGCAACCTGGTTATGCCTCGGAAAGGAAAGGGGCTTCAATGGCTTTAAACCATTAAAAGGGCTATTAGAACATTTTGAACGTATTTGTACAGCACCATGCTCCAGATTGTGAGCCCACAGCTGTGTGTTTCTTTATCTGCCGACATGTCAGATGATATTCTCCTCTTGGGTAAAGGGGTCTGCTAAGGTTATTTGCTTAAACCAGAGCAAACATGATATCCATTTATGTGACTGCTTGAACTCCATTGGTATCTTGGAATAGACACACACAACCTTGTGTGTGTGCGTGCATGTGTGTAAAACATTTAGATCATTAGCACGTCTCTCTAAAGCTAGCATGCTATCCATATATAAAAAGGCACCATACAAATATAGTAGGCAAATATGGGTGACATCAATTCAAATATAAATGACTCTCTGAAATCTCAATGGAAGAGTACAAGATATGCTTCCCTGCTGATATTGGTAGGACTGAAAGAGGTTCAGATTTGGATCGTAATACCCAGTAATAAAGTTGAACTTGCAGTGAAATAATATCTGTCAGCTAAGCTGTAGTTTCCAACGCTGCTCTGAGCCCCATCCATGGGAGAAAAGCAGGATAAAAGTAAATAAATAAATAAATAAATCTATATAAATAAAAATGTAATGTTCGTTTGTGGGATTTTTCTTTTGTCGTGTCGGGAGCGACTTGAGAAACTGGAAGTTGTTTCTAGTGTGAGATCATTGGCCGTCTGCAAGGACGTTGCCCAGGGGATGCCTGGATGATTTGATGTTTTTGTCATCCTTGTGGGAGGCTTCTCTCATGTCCCCACATGAGGAGCTGGAGCTGATAGAGGGAGCTCATCTGCCTCTCCCTGTTTTCGAACCTGTGACCTGTTGGTATTCAATCCAGCCAGCACAGGGGTTTAACCCACTGTGCCACTGGGGGCTCCGTTTGTGGGATTAACATAACTCAAAAACCACTGGGCGAATTGAAACCAAATTTGGCCACAAGACACCTACTCACCCAAGGAGTGACCATCACTAAAAATTGATTTTGTCATTTGGGAGTTGTAGTTGCTGGGACTTATAGTTTACTTCTAATCAAAGAGAATTCTGAATTCTACCAATGATGGAATTGAACCAAATGTGGCACACAAGACTCCCATGACCAACAGAAAACACCAGAAGGGTTTGGTGGGCACTGACCTTGGGTTTGGGAATTGTAGTTCACCTACAACCAGAGAGCCCTGTAGATTCAAACAATGATGCATCTGGACCAAACTTGGCACAAATATTCCATATGCCCAAATATGAACACAGATGGAGTTTGGGGAAAATAGACCTTGGCATTTGGAAAATACTTCTAAAAGATAATAATTATTAATAATAATAATAGTAATCCAATCCCAGAAAATAAAAAGAGAAACCTACTTCTCCTCTAGAGTAGATTGTGGAAACAGCTTTAAGAAAGCATAATTGGCAAGCAAAAAGGAGATTGCAGACAGTAGAGAAAACAGAGGGGATTTTTAAGGTAGTCCAGGGAGGATAGCTCCACTGTGCTCCAGGTCATTGCTCTTACTTTCAGGTCATTGCTCTCACTGCTGGGATTTATAGTTCACCTACAATCAAAGAGCATGCTGAACCCCAACAACAACAGAATTGGGGCAAACTTCCCACACAGAACCCCCATACTTAAGGCCATTCAGTCCAACTCCCTTCACCAGGGTAAGAAAACATTATCAAAGCCCTCCAGACAAAGAGCCATCAAGCCATAGATATAGACATATATGATTCACACACACACACATAGTATCATAGATTTGAAAGGGACCCCTAAAGAAGGACAATTATATGTTGCATGTTCCAAGTAGGCAAACCAGACCATTTCCACATCAACACTGACAAAGATACAGCAAGAAATACGGTTTACCCACAAGCATAAAGAAATTACATATATTAGAAACCAGCAACATGTGGCAGGGGACCACTAGTAATAGTAATAATAATAATAATACAGCTGCCCCCTCCTGCCTTATTATATGGCACTTTAGTTACTTTATTCACACTTTTGAATAGACCCTGTTCTTTGTGCTCTTCTTACCCACAAAGGACATTATCACACAAGGGTTGAAACATAAATCTAGCATTGAAAAGTTGCCTAGGGGGTCCGCTGGAGCATGCCTGGATAGCAACTCTTCTTATCACACTAATCAGTTACCCTAGTACTTAAAGAAACTAACTAAAATATTCATCATACCTCATCTGCCAGGGCTTGCCCCTCCTAATCCATGCATGATCTGTTTGTCCATGTTCCCTTTTTGTCTGGAGGAATTGCACAATTGAATAAATTCAAAAATGTTGCAAAACTGGGCTTTGCATTTAATTCTGTAACTTCATAAATCCTGTCCCTTTAAACAACAACAACAACAAAAAAGAAAATATGAATTGCATTTACTATCCTTTTCCTGTTTTGTGCATTCTGCAAGGGAGAGGACTATTTCTCATCGCCAAACCTGCACAGGCGGTAGATTCCAATGCATTGATTTTTGCAAAAGAACAAAGGAAAGTTAAGAAACACGACAGAAATGTCTAATCAAGAAGGCAAACATTAAGTTCCTGGAAAAAGCTTAAAAACTACTCTTTTTCATTTTTTAGAAAAGGAAGGGGATGCGGCTTTGCAAGCAGAGTTGCCTAAAAACAGGAGTTCCTCAAATTGTTGTTGCTGTTGTTGTTTGTATGCACTGGTTACAGATGAGTACCAGACTATCTTCTGGTCGCTTCTGGAGCAAGAGAATCAGCCGTCTACAAAAACGTTGCCCAGGGGACGCCCGGATGTCTTGCAATCCTGCGAGGAGGCTTCTCTCATGTCCCCATGTTCTCATGTCTCTCATGTTCTAAGATCTACAGAGACACTCGCTAGAACACCCCAGCAAGCAAGAGTCCAAAAGTGGCAGGCTCAAACCCAGAACCTCAATCAATGGCTGATACCAAATGAGAGACTCCCCCCTGGGCACACAGAAAACTAGGCGACTTGGAAGGCGCTGAACAGACTGCGCTCTGGCACCACAAGATGCAGAGCCAATCTTAAGAAATGGGACTACAAAGTGGAATCCATGACATGCGAGTGTAGAGAAGAGCAAACTACAGACCACCTGCTTCAATGCAACCTGAGTCCTGCTACATGCACAATGGAGGACCTCCTTGCGGCAACACCAGAGGCACTCCAAGTGGCCAGCTACTGGCCAAAGGACATTTAATCAACAACCAAGCTTGCAAATTCTGTGTTTTGTTTGTTTGTTTGTTTGCTTGTTTTTGTTAAAAATGTAATACAAATGTCTGGTTACTGATGACACGATAAATAAATACCTGACTATCTTAGAATGAATATACGACAACTGTGTGATGGTAAATGATTCCATTCATGGTCAAAGAGGCTGCAGCTCATTTTTACAAGCTTTGTGTGATGATGTCTTAAATCCCAACTTTTCTGAGATCTTTGGTTCAGCCTCTTCTGTCTCACTCCACGCCTCTTGTTTTCCCAACTTCTTTTGTATTTTAGATCATTAAGTTCCTTAACAATAATAATCTATTTTTGCCTTTTAATATTTTGTAAAATTGTTTATATATCTTATGAACATAAATAATGAAAAATTTAATTAAAATTATTTAACAGTATTCATCCAGGAGAAATGCCGGCTTTGTGTATGATAAAGTTAAGGCTTCAAACCGATCCAGTGGGATGCTTAGAATGGTATTGGGTTATCTCTCCATTCCATCTCCTCTAAAATTCCTTGTGGTATCAAATGCCTGCCCTGAAGATTTTTTTTTCAATTCTCCAGAGCTGGTATTTAGTAGGCATGTGTACTGATCTGTTTTTAGCTGGTCCCTTTGCCAGTCAGATTATCTGTTGTGTTCAGGTGCCCAAAAAAGCAAGGGGCCAGCTGTTATGGATTCCACTCCGAAAAGGGACCCTGTGGCAGCAGATCACAGCTCCTCCTCCCCTATTCGGCATCACAGTTGAATCTTTTTATTTTCCTGATTTTTTTTTATTTAGTAGGACTGAATGGGAGTTGGGGACCTTAGGGACAGTGAGTGGGGTGTGCACAGATGTGTGTTTGGGGGCTTGGAGACTGAGAGTTACCCTTTTAGCTTCTTTTTCTCCTTCTCTTCCTCTTCTTTGGAAAATACTTCTAAAAGAGAATAATTATTAATAATAATAGTAATCCAATCCCAGAAAATAAAAAGAAAAACCTACTTCTCCTCTAGAGTAGATTGTAGAAACAGCTTTAAGCAAGCAAAAAAGGAGATTGCAGACAGTAGAGAAAACAGAGGGGATTTTTAAGGTAGTCCAGGGAGGATAGCTCCACTGTGCTCCAGGTCATTGTTCTTACTTCCCTGATCTCCTTAAAATGCCTTGGAAAGTTGCGTGGTGCTGGGAGAGAAAGCACATGCAACTGCCTTTCCTTTAAAGTAGAAACAGTTTTAAGAAGCATTAAACAATAGTTAAAGGATCCAGAAAGAGTGGTGTCTTATCTCTGATGCTTTTTTAAACCCAGGTCTTAATGAAGGCTATGGAATGGAGCCTGTGGGAAGTCCCCCCATAATGGGCTGGATGTGGTGCTTCCTTAACACCATAGCTTCTTTTTTTTTTTTTTTTGGTCTGTCAGGAGCGACCTGAGAAATTGCAAGTCGCTTCTGGTGTGAGAGAATTAGCCGTCTGCAAGGACATTGCCCAGGGGATGCCCGGGTGATTTTGATGTTTTATCATCCTTGTGGGAGGCTTCTCCCATGTCCCTGCTTGAGGAGCTGGAGCTGCCTCTCCCCGGATTTGAACCTGTGACCTGTCGGTCTTCAGTCCTGCCAATACAGGGGTTTAACCCACTGCACCACCGGGGGCTCCAACACCATAGCTGACACCCAGGCTACCTTGAAGGGAAGAAAGGAAAGGCTCCCAAGGGAAAGGGGAGCTTCATAAGTTCCCTATTACCGCCAATGGGCCGAAAAGAGACGTTCTTTTCAGATGTGGAACAAAAATGCCCATTCAGCAATTTGCCCGTTTTTGGGAGATGTAAGAAAATGGATATGGTGGGCTTCCGGTATTCAGCAAACAGAAACAAATAGTGATTCACCCGTAATGCGCAAACCTAGTATTTAGGGCACATCTATAGCTGATCAGTGGTAAAATAATGGTCTTGGAATCAGAACACATACAACAGCAGGAAATTATGGATGCATTCAATATGCTTTTATAGAAATTCTTCTTAAAAATAGCTTCCTGGGCTGATCACATTTCATAAAGATATTTTATATGACTGATAGATTCCAGTTATGAAGATATTAAAATAACAAATAGCATTTTAATATTTTTTAAAAAATTCTTGGTATGCAAACCCCCAATTGTAAAAAAAAAAATCTTTAAAGAAAAAGTGAAAAGCATAGTCTAGTGAGATGATTTCTTCTAGAGCAATATTCATTTATTCATTTCATTTATCCTTGGCATCTTTTAAACAAAAGAATTAGAAGCTAAGCAACTTTGGTATTCATCACAAATAGTACCCCAAATGGGTACACAACATATCATTGAAACATGCAGGAATGATAACCACTCTGCTATCAAATTCAACATATATGAGAGCAGCAAGTTGCTTAAAGGCACCTGACATGCTCACATTCAGCTTCAAAAGAGGAAATTTCTTTTTAAAAGAAGAGGATTAGTTAAAAGGGAGTTGAAAGGGAAAGTCAAGAGGGTCAAATCTCTTCAGGATGCTCAGAGGTTATTTGAAAACACAGCAATAAAAGTTCAAATAGAATGTATACCTCAGATTAAGAAAGATATGAAAAAGTCCAAGAGGATGCTGGTGTGCTTAATGAGTGGAGTCAAAAAAGCTAGTTTAAAAGGCAAGAAGATGTTGATGTTCGGAACAGTAGACATGAACTTCTTGAGTCTAGAAGAGTGCAGGAAGAATAAAGTCAAAAGGCTGTTAGGAGAACTTAAATTTTAGGAAAAAGTGGCAGAAGATGGACAATGCTGGACATCCTCCAGAAACCCAGGGGTCATGCCCACATATTATTACACCCCCGAAGACTTAATTTTTCCACACACGAAAAGGCCTCTTGGCATTTAGGAGATGGAGGGTAGATTTGCTATCCCACCCCCCCATAGTGTGGATTAGGTGGAAAATAATATACCGTATATACTCAAGTATAAGCCGACCCGAATATAAGTCAAGGCCTACACAATAGTACAAATAGACATATATAAACAGCAATTAAAACAGTTATAAACAGTTAAAACCATCAGTTGTATATCTCAATCAATAAAGCCAATCTCATGCTCAACGTTCGCCAGCTCAGAATCCATAAATTCATTCCACATTGTCAATTCCTATCAGTTCTAGTCGTCATTGTCCTTTATCTGTCTGCCAGATTACCCAAACGCCTGGTCCCAAATCCATGTTTTTAATTTCCTTCTAAAGGAAAGGAGGGATGTCGATGATCTAATTTCCCCGGGGAGTGAATTCCACAGGTGAGGGGCCACCACCGAGAAGGCCCTGCTCCTCATCCCCGCCAATCTCACTTGTGATAGAGGCGGGGTCGAGAGCAGGGCCTCCCCAGAGGATCTTAGGTTCCGAGGCGGGACATAGAAGGAGATGCGTTCGGACAGATACGCTGGGCCGGAACTGTATAGGGTTTTGTAGGTCAAAACCAGCACTTTGAATTGTGCTCAGAACTGGATTGGCAGCCAGTGGAGCTGACATAATGAAGTCGCTACAGGTCAATTTCAAAATAAAAATAGATACCAATAAAATTACATTAATTGTAGGTTAAGTATTTATTTACAACATTTATATACCACTTTTAAGGGATCAGTAGGTTAAATGTTTCTGGATATTTACATAAAACTGTAATTTAAGACTGTCCAACTCTGGTTAAAGCATTATTCTAACCTTCTTCAATGTAAAGGTGCTTACATATCCTTCTGATAATAATAAAGAGAGTAAAATAATGACAGTAATAATAATAATAAAGCAAAATAATTGAAATGTAATAACATTAATAATAGAATAAAATAATAAATGTAATAATAACAACAATAATAAAGTAAAATAATGAATGTAATAATAACAATAATAAATAGAGTAAAATAGTAATAATAACAATAATAAAGTAAACTAATAAATGTAATAATAATAACAACAACAGAGTAAAATAATAAATAACCTTGATTCGGGTATAAGCCAAGGGAGACTTTTTCAGCCTAAAAAAGGGCTGAAAAACAAGGCTTATACTTGAGTATGTACAGTAATATGGGGCATGGAAAGCAAATTATCTTCTCTTCTTGATAGGTCTGGGAACTAGATTTTTTAGAGAATAGGTGCCCACATTTCCATATTTTTTATTCCTAGATCTTTAAAAAAAACTGGAAGCAAGAGACTTCTGGAGCAAGGTACAAAGAAACACCGCAAGATTTTTTTCAATCAAAGAATCAATTGGAGTCCGAATTATTTTTATTGGGAATGACAAATAAACAAACAAAATCATTAAACTATGAAGTATTGCACTACATACAGTTTTGGAAGGAGGCGGACCTCCCAACAATAGAAGAATAGATAGTTAAAGTATTTAAAATAGCAGAAATGGACAAGTTAGCAATGATGAACAAAGAAAAAATACAAAAAAAAACTTTATCAAGGACTGGGAGCTATTTCTAAACTTGGAAGGAAGGAAGGAAGGAAGGAAGGAAGGAAGGAAGGAAGGAAGGAAGGAAGGAAGGAAGGAAGGAAAAGTTTGTATAGAAGGTTTCATAATTTAACCCGTCAGAATCTGTATGGGGAATTTATAAATAACTATCAGGCCAGAAGAAAGAATAAAAAACTGTATTTGGAAGGAAGAATGTTATAATATATGAACGTCTCCAACTCAAAGGATGGAAAGTCACTAAATTGGAAGGGATTGGAGGAGGGGAGAGTATAACCAAATACAAATATTGTATAGATGTTACCAATTATTGTATTGGTTCATGCATATATACATGAATATAGATTTGTTTCATTGTTCTTTTATGAATGCGAACATTAGAAAAAAATTAGTGGAAAAACAGAATGCAGGAGGGAAGTAGGGTTACCAGTGTAGCCCTGTCA
>NW_026847438.1:144207005-144394505 GCF_025583915.1 Anolis sagrei ordinatus
TAATGGGAAAATCCTTAACTTCTAATCTGGGCAGTCTGTCTTTGCCTCTGATGGTGTGGAGCCCCTACACCCGGTACCAACTGCGTCTGGCTTCCGCGAGTGACCCTTACCAAGCAGAGCTTTGTAGACTTCCAGGGGAAAAGAAGGAGTTCAGGTTTCAGTGATGGCTGACTGAAGTCCCTCAGCGAAGGAGCTGTAAGGCTGTATGATCCTCGGCCAAGCTGTGGGCTGTATAACCCCGGCCAAGCTGTAGGCTGTATATCTCCCGGCCAAGCCGTAGAAGACGAAGCTTTCTACAGGAGCTCTTGGTATTATGTCCTGCATGAAAGGCTTCTCTGTGTGGACTGAACCCAAAATGGCTCCTATTTCCTCCCAAAACCCAAAAGGGGGGCGGGACCAGGGTACCTAACTATAATTGACAGGTGGCTTGCCCTATGAATGCAGCCAAAAGAAGCCACCTATCTGCAGAGTCCCTGAAACTTAGGACTACAACAAACATTCAATGCAAAGCAAACAAAATTGGAGCTCCTGGTACAGCTGTACCTGCACAACATACGTTTAGCAAATTGTTCCGTTTCAGAAAAACAATAGATTCAGGAAAGTCAACTCTGACTAAGCCCTCCATCCAATACTGCCACTCCCCATAGTCAGTGACCCATATCGATGTGTCCTGTGACATCTTGCAGAAATTTTGCTCTCTGAGAAGTTCAATAGTTTCCTGGCCTCTATAGTAAGAGGAGACTATAAACAATATATATCAGCAGTGATCGGAAAAGGGTAGGTCATTATCATCTAGCTTTCCCACCTCACCCCATTTAGAACCCTTCTAGACAAAAGAAAACAGCTTCCAGACAATCAGATCTACAACTAAATTCAAGGAAAACCACTGTCCCTGGTCCTATCCTTCCCCATTTTCCAGCTTGCAAACAAAACAGCATGTTCAGCTGGATTCCGATGGACTGACTTTGAAGTACAAATGCATAGAACTGAGCTTCTTGTTGTATCCAAAGCAGGGAGGAAAATTAGGATGAATTTACAAAGGTTTCTTTCAGGAATAACTTAATTGAGAATAACTGGGTATGGTGCACATTTGTATGAAATTTGTTACTTTCTTCCTTTTCCCTTGATTTTGTTCTTTTCTGACTAATTTCAATATAAGAAACATCCAAATGAATTCTTGAATGAAACATCAAGGACTTCTTTTGAAATGTGCTGTACCTTACACAGGAATCATATGAAAGGAAATTCTGAATGTTATTTACATTTTGTTGAAAAGTCCTGAATAAATCAGCCTCTGTGGTAATTCAATGCTTATTAATTTACAGTGGTCCCCATTTGGTTCTGGCTGCTTTATGAACTTCTACAAATACACATTCCATAGCATAAAAGCAGTCATTAAAATAAAGGTCAGACAAAAATAAGGAGGGGAAAAACTATAGCAAATTTGATTCTTTAAAGGAATTGGGAATAAATGTAGCAATTTGTTGGGGAATAAATGTGAACATCTGACTTGTGTAAACCTTTCATACATTGTTAATGAGGAAGAATAATTGAAGTAGTAGTTCCACATCCGCTGGAAGACTATTAGTGGCACACCCTGACACACTACAGCCATTTATGGAACCCATAGTACCTGCATTGTGAAGCTCATAAGGTGTGTGAATTATCTATATTTGATGCTAAATCAGCATTGGTTCATAGGTATGTAATAATCACTTTCAATTATGCAGTCATCTATCTATGTAAAAATGCTCTGTGCATAATGAGTACCTTAAAAACAAAAGAACCAATGAACGAAATCACACCAAATTTGGCAACAAAACGTCTCACAACACAAGGAGTGACCATCACTCAAAAATTATGATTTTGTCATTTGGGAGTTGTAGTTGCTGGGATTTATAGTTCACCTACAATCAAAGAGCATTCTGAACTCCACCAACGATGGAATTGAACCAAACTTGGCACACAGAACTCCCATGACCAACAGAAAATACTGGAAGGGTTTTGGTGGGCATTGACCTTGAGTTTGGGAGTTGTAGTTCACCTTCCAGAGAGCACTGTGAACTCAAACAATGATGGATCTGGACCAAACTTGGCACAAATATTCCATATGCCCAAATATGAACATAGATAGAGTTTGGGGGGAAATAGACCTTGACATTTGGGGGTTGTAGTTACTGGGATTTATAGTTCACCTATAATCAAAGAGTGTTCTGAACCCCACCAATGACAGAATTGGGCCAAACTTCCCACACAGAACCCCCATGACCAATGGAAAATAATCAAGGCCATTCAGTCAAACTCCCTTCACCAGGGCAAGAAAACATAATCAAAGCCCTCCTGACAAAGAGCCATCCAGCCATCGATATAGATGGATGGATGGATGGATAGATAGATAGATAGATAGATAGATAGATAGATAGATAGATAGATAGATAGATAGATAGATAGATAGATAGATGATAGGGATTTGTAGTTGCTGGGATTTATAGTTCACCTACAATCAAAGAGCATGATAGAATTGAACCAACTGGGGCATACAGGACTTCCATGACCAACAGAAAACACTAGAAAGGTTTAGTGAGTTTGACCTTGAGTTTGGGAGTTGTAGTTCACCTACATCCAGAGAGCACTGAGGACACAAACAATGATAGATCTGGACCAAACTTGGCACAAATATTCCATATGCCGAAATATGAACACAGATGGAGTTTGGGGGAAATAGACTCTGACATTTGAGAGTTGTAGTTTCTGGGATTTATAGTTCACCTACAATCAAAGAGCATGCTGAACCCCACCAACGACAGAATTGGGGCAAACTTCCCACACAGAACCACCATACTTAAGGCCATCTAGTCCAACTCCCTTCACCAGGGCAAGAAAACACAATCAAGGCCCTCCTGACAAAGAGCCATCCAGCAATAGATATAGATAGATATGATCCACACACACACAGATATAGTATCATAGATTTGAAGGGGACTCCTAAAGAAGGACAATTATATGTTAGTAACTTGTACTTTGGTAATTGTAGGTAACTTGTACTTTGCTCAGAAACTTGTTGGCTTTAGTGGAGTGACTTTAGTATAGGTGTGATACGCTCAGTCCTGAATGTTCCTGCAACCAATCTGGCTGCCAGATTTTGAATCAAATGGAGTTTATGAACTTGATACAAAGCTACCCAATGTAAACTGCATTGCAGAAGTCCAACATTAAGGTTACCAGTGCATGTACTATCATCTTTAGGTACTCAAATCCTAGGTTAGGACCCTTAATAGTAAGTAAGTAAGACAGTATCTCTAGATTAAGTTTCATTTTTTCTTCTTCAACCAGCCCATTATCTCCTTCAAGCATTAATTCAGAGGAGGCACACTATCTTTAATGAAAAATGTTTTTAATGCAGAAAGAAATATATTTGTGTGTCATCAGAGTACTGCTAACACCCCACCATTTTCAAAATGTGGAACTCTTCCAAAGAGCTGTGGGCAAGGTGTGTTCCTTCAAATATTTGTGATTTGCAGTTCCCATAATACCTCACCATTGTTTAGTATCATTAAGACTAATGGGAGTTGCAATCCAGCAACATTTAGGTTTTCCCTTGGCCCAGTCCTGCTATAAAGGGTGTCCCATTCCTTTCTCTTCTATATGTACCATTTTTTACCCCACAAGTACGTGCCTTGTTAAAAGGCGTGCTTTGAATGCAATATTCCTGCTTCTTGGCAGGGGGTTGGACTGGATGGCCCATGAGGTCTCTTCCAACTCTATGATTCTATGATTCTATGAAAATAAATTGCCACAGGTGAATCCTCTTGTAAAATCAAGCTACCATTGGATTAATTGACTGACATCATTATATGATCATTTTATGACACTTTCAACACTGACCTTTATTAAAAGCTAATACTGTTCTACTGCATCTAATCAAAATGACACCATCAAGGTTATGGTTAGCTTTTACAAACATTTTTCACACAAGTTATAAAAATCCAATAATGTTCTTAAACAGAATCTGGATTATTAAATTTCCCATTTCTTTTCTTTTTTACATTTGTAGTATTGGATTGTTAATGGATCTTAAATTGGCGGTGTTACAGGTTGGTATTTTATTTTAAGAGACACATCTTGACACAAGTATTTTTTAAGCTGCTACAATTTAAGATGATATGATACAAAATCAGTTGTCTGTGTTGGTAAAAGTAACAACACTTCAAACCTGGGGCCCACTCATACTATAGAATTATGGTATTATTAGTCCACTTTAGCTGCTATGGTTCCATACTGTGGAATCATGGGACTTGTAGTTAAGTGCACTGTATCACAAATGCAATGCTATGCAATGTATCTCAAGAAGCTGACCAAACAGGTATGCCAACCTGCATTCCAAGTCTTTGCAATATGCACCACCCCATGGGTGTGTGCACATCCCTGTAACGCCCATGGACATTTTGCAAGAAAAATGTTAAGACTTCTGATGGGATCTTAACACATTTTGGGAGGTCCACAACTGTAACTGAGGAAACACCAATGTTTGTTGCAATTCACCCACCAAGTCTGCAATTTCCACAATGGGGGTGTTGAAAGAAGCTCTGCACCATGATAATATTCTAGCATATCTTTGTTAAGCTTTTGTGGAAGACAATTACCCGCTTCTCGACAGCACTTTGAAGATTAAACAGCTTAAAGTTGCTGTTGAAAACCCCTGTATTCAAAGCAGCCTTCTGTAATTGGTGAGCCATGCTGTGTGGCCTGGGGTTAAACCAAGTGGGAAAGAGAGCAGAGACCTGTTGTTTTCTAGCCAAAGTGTGTAAATAATTGTTCTTTGATATTGTGGTTCCCAGATGACAAAAGGCCCATTCAGATCAGTCCATTTTCGTCAGCCATCCATGTCAGAGAAGTTTCTTTGCCATGGTTGAAGGGTGGTAGCACTGGAGAGCAGCTCTGTTGTCTGTCAAAGAAAAGTACATAACAGGGAGATAGAGCTGGGAGTGCCTCTTTCAAGTCTTCCTTGTTTTGTTTTGTTTTTACCTTGTGTGAATGATAACAAAATGACCATGGAAACAAAGAAGAATACACACACAAACCCTACAGACTAAATTAAGATTTCCCAGTTTTCTGTTTATGTTATGTACAGCGTGGCCCAGAGGTTGAGCATCACATCTTAGGTGACAAAAACAATTGCAATGTATACATGCCTCAGAAACACCCAAAATATGGTTTAAAATATGGCTACGTCTGCAGATAAAAGAAAAAAAAAGAAGAGGGGAAATATGAATTTCCTTCTTGAATTAAATGATTCATTTATATCGTGTTTGGTGCTCTGTTCCCTTCATCTGGTCAATGCAAATTATCCCCAAGCTAGCACAGCATGGGTTATGTTGTCAGGGAAAGATGGGAACTGCAATCAAACAAATCCAGAGCATGCAAGGTTAAGAAAAAAACTTCATGAGAAGCTCACAAGGGAATGAAACTCAATTGAAGTACCACAGCCCCCTCTATTGCTTGTTCTTCAGCATCTCCAACCGAGAGATATACTGCATCTGTCCATAGAGGTTCCATTTGACTTTTTAAAAAACATCTCCATAACAAGCATTTGTTGACTGTTTTATACCCATGAATCTATATATATATATAAATGCTCTGTGCATAATGAGTACCTTAAAAACAAAAGAACCAATGAACGAAATCACACCAAATTTGGCAACAAAATGTCTCACTACACAAGGAGTGACCATCACTCAAAAAAATTATGATTTTGTCATTTGGGAGTTGTAGTTGCTGGGATTTATAGTTCACCTACAATCAAAGAGCATTCTGAACTCCACCATCGATGGAATTGAACCAAACTTGGGCCACAGGACTCCCCTGAGCAACAGAAAACACTAGAAGGGTTTGGTGGGCATTGACCTTGGGTTTTGGAGTTGTAGTTCACCTACATCTAGAGAGCACTATCGGCTCAAACAATTTATTTTTTATTTATTTACTTTATTTGTATACCGCTCTTCTCAGCCCTTAGGCGATAAACAATGATGGATCTGGACCAAACTTGGCACGAATCTTCAATATGCCCAAATATAAACAAAGATGGAGTTTGGGGAAAATAGACCTTGACATTTGGGAATCATAGTTACTGGAATTTATAGTTCACCTACAATCAAGGAGCATTCTGAACCCCACCAACAATGGAATTGGGCCAAACATTCCCACACAGAACCCCCATGACCAACAGAAAATACTGTGTTTTCTGGTGGTCTTTGGTGACCCTTCTGACACCCCCTGGTGTGCCCCCCCCTTGGTGTATTGACTTCCCAGGTTGGGAAATGCTGCCTTAAGGCCATCCAGTCCAACTCCCTTCACCAGGGCAAGAAAACATAATCAAAGCCCTCCTGACAAAGGGCCATCCAGTCACACACATACACACACACACACACACATATATGACAGATGCAGTATCAAAGATTTGAAAGGGACCCCTAAAGAAGGACAATGATATGTTGCATGTTCCAGAGTAGGCAAACCAGACAATCTCCACATCAACACTGACAAAGAAACAAGAAATACTGTTTACCCACAAGCATAAAGACATTACATATATTAGAAACCAACATTTTCTCATTACTTTATTTTCCAGATCACCAGACAGGGCCACAGCAACTCGTGGCAGGGGACCACTAGTTAATTATAATTTATGAGATTAAATATTCCAACACCCACCATCTTGATTGGAAGACTCTTAATATTAAGAAGGAAAGATGGAGAGGCTCTCTCTTTCTACACAGACATTTTACAGACATCTACATAGCCATCACCCCCATCCCCAATGAACTAATAACATTAATCATCTTTCTCTTTCTTGCAGGGAATGTGTTCCAGCACTTGATCATTTTAGCTCCCCCTTTGTCTACCTTTCCACCTCTATGATGTCCCTTTTTTGATTGGGAATTCCCTAATTAATATTCTGTTCCAGTTCTAACCACCCTCACCCCCACTCCCTGGTTTTAATATCCAGTTCCTTCATCTAGATCAGAGCTTCCATCAACATTACCGCTGTACATTTTTAATTTCTACATGCCGTTTTAAGGTTTAAAGAAGAGGATCCCAATGTAGAACAGTCATACCAAACAAAATAACTCCCAGTTGCTGAAGCCAAATGATGGAGCCTGCAGTAAGTAAAGGGAGAGAATCATTGGAAGAAAAATGAAATGCAGTTGGTGTGATTTTTATTTACTGAGCACTGATTTCCAGCACCGTTATTCCTCTTAGTCCTTGAGGAAGGAATATACTCTCACCCTTAAAACGCTGTAAGTAGTCGATAATCCATTATTACAGTAAGCCGTACACTCGCACAGTAATTATCTAATAACCCTTTATAAAAGACCGTAGCTTCCTAATCTGTTTATAATTATCATTTCAATGATCCTGCGCATTAATCTCTGACCTTCAGCAACTCTGACCTGATCTTAATTAGCTCTAATATCAAATCATCTCTATATAAGAAACTAGCCATGACCAAATGAATGAACCCCAGGTACAGTTAATTTCAGGAGCAATTATCTTTCCATGTAGGGAGATTTAAATGATTATCTGCACAATTTCACACAGTTTTATGTAATTCCGCAACATTATAAATTCTGTTTTAAATCATATTTCAAAGGCAGGGCTTCGCCGACTGCCTTCATATCATATACTAAGTAACTAGATTAGTACATCACATTATCACTGTATAACAGTGTATGAGTTTTGTGTCCTTGTTTTCAATTACATGGGGGGAAACAAAACTGTATTTCACGAAGTGAAACTCCAACTCAAATGTATAAATATGAAACACCACAATGCAGGAGCTAATGAGATCCACTTTCAATCATGAGCAAATATTAAAGAAATACTGTGTTGAGAATGGATGGTTAGGCTTAACTGAATTCATTGTATGACAATATGATGATAAATGCTGAACTGCATCTTAGGGCACAATCTTCTGGATTTATTTAGTTTTAAAATTTAGAAAATGCCACTGCAAAATAAAGCTCCTGTACGATGTACAAAGACAGATGCTATCCGCAAAGGATTACAATATTTAATAAAATAATCAGACTATTCCGCTCTCTTGTTTAGCTGACAATATGATAATTTTGTGATTCAGTGTCAACGTTTGTGACACTGATTGGTTGAACAACCCAATATCACAGTGGGGTAGGGCAAACAAAGCTGCTCTGATGCTATGGAGGAACAAGCCAAGCAGAAGAGCACAGAAAAGGGGACATAAATGAAGTAGGAATAAGATGGACAGTCTGGTTAGTAAGATTTAGCCTAAAACCACCAGATTCCATGTGATCTTGGATGGGAGGTTGTCAATGAATACCAAGTTTTTGTACGAGGGGTATTTTTTAAGTAAGGTCCGTTTGACACAACGGAAGTACACAACGGAAGTTTATTTCAAAAAAGTAAATTTATTTTCAGAAAGTACATACTTCACTCTATTTTTCGACATAGTTGCCAAGTTTGTTCAAACACTTATCATACCTCTGAACTAATTTTAAAATGCCCTCTTCATAAAAACTTGCCGCCTGCTGAAGCCTCCAAATAGTCTGTAATCAAAGAAGGGCGACAGGAGTGGTCCTCATCATGGACGTTGTCACGGCCATCTTTGAATTGTCGTACCCACTTATGCACTTTGCTTTCACTCATAACAGTATCACCGTACACTTCACAAATCTGTTGATGAATTTCTGCAGCAGGCAGGTTCCTTGCTGACAAAAACCGTATCACTGAGCGAACCTCACATGCGGAGGGTGAGTTGATAGTCTTAAACATTTTTAAAGCCCAGAACAGAACCGTACAGGTTAGCTACAGAGCGGAAACTGAGCACAGTTGTTCCCGAGGCATACCGGTACACAACGCATGCACTCGCGGTATGCACACGAACTACTAGTGTCTACAACAAAACTGACCTTACTTTAAAAATACCCCTCGTATGTGTCAGGAGCAACTTGGGAAACGGCCAAGTGCTGTTGGCTGTATTTCAGAAGAAGGAAGTGGGAAAACTATCTTGAAGTATTCCTTGCCTAAGAAAACCTTATGAAATTCATGGCATCATCATAGGTCCACAAGTGACTTAAAGGACTCATACACACACAAACAGAAACTGATGATAAATTCAGAATTTCCAAATTAATATAATTTAAATGTGGGAGAAAACAAAATTTACAGATTTCACCCAATTTCTATCGTTGGATGAAAAATCTGTTGTGGACATATGGTTATATTTAAATTCTATTCATCTAAATGTACAACTATTGAATGTTGGAGAAAGCAAAGCAGGATAATTTGGTCTGTCCCTTTTCTGAATGAAAAGTACGTAGGTGTGCTGTCGCACGTTGGGCTTCTATAAAAGACTATAAACAGGACGTAAATTCTGTGAGTCCAACGGGACGCCGGGGTTACCTCAGACAGGAGTTTTGGGGATTTTCCTGAAAGATGGGCTTCAAAGTCTTTAAAGATGCAACAAATTCTTTATTTTTGAACAAATAACAAATCTTCAATGATTGACTTCAAGGTTTTCTTAACAAACTATTGGCTTTCCCGATCTTGCCCCCAAGGGCAGGCATCTGTTTCTTCACTGTTGGGAAAATTCCCGACCTCTCCCTGGGCAATCTGTCTTCTCTTCTGTTGGCGTGGGGCCCCTACACCCGGTCCAAATTGCTTTATGGTTGCCGCGAAGGGCCTTTACCGAACAGAGACCTTTGCAGAACTTCCAGGAGGAGGAAGATGTTCACTTCCCAGTGATGACTGGCTGAAGCGCTGTGGGACTGGATCCCTAGTGAGAGCTGTGAGGCTGTAAGTTCCTCAACAAACTGTAAAATCCCCAACAAAGGCTGTGCTGAGACTGTATATCCCTGGCCAAACTATGGGGCTATTTCTCCTCAGCCAAGCTGGAAATGATGAAGCCTTTCACAGGAGGTCCTGGTTTATGTCCTGTAGGAAAGACTTCTCTGTGTGGACTGACCCAAAATGGCTCCCATTCCCTCCAAAACCCAAAAAGGAGGCAGGACCAGGGAACCTAATGATAATTGACAGGTCATTGACCCAATAACTGCAAAGTAAGGAAAGCCATTTAACTGCAAATGAACAGAACCTTAAAACACATGCAAAAATCCACAAATTTATTTACCTTGCTTATATACCGCTGTTCTCAGCCCGAAGGCGACTCACAGCGGTTCACAACAACAAGAGACAGCAAAATTCAATGTTACAGTATAAAAGCAGTTATCAACTTAATACAGTTGCACAATTAATAAACAATAAACAATTAACATTTACTACAATATCTATTCACTCTCGTCTCATCATCAAAAACATGATCCAGATTTGTCATCCAATGATCCATTCCAGTGTTCATTAACCAATCATTGCACTCATTACTTGAACGCCTGCTCGAACAGCCAGGTCTTCACTTTTTTGTGGAATACCATTAGAGATGGTGCTAGTCTAATGTCCGTAGGAAGGGCGTTCCACAGCCGAGGAGCCACCACCGAGAAGGCCCTATCCCTCGTCCCCGCCAGCCGTGCTTGAGAAGCAGGCAGGATCGAGAGCAGGGCCTCCCCGGAAGATCTCAAAGTCCTCGTGGGTTCATAGGCAGATGCGGTCCGATAGGTAGCTTGGGCCAGAATTTAGGGCTTTAAAGGCTAACGCCAGCACTTTGAATTGAGCCCGGTAGCAAATTGGTAGCCAGTGGAGTTGGCGCAACAGGGGGGTTGTATGCTCCCTGCGCTCCGCTCCTGTTAAAATCATGGCTGCCGAGCGTTGGACTAGTTGGAGCTTCCGAGCCGTCTTCAAAGGCAACCCCACGTAGAGAGCGTTGCAGTAGTCTAAACGGGATGTAACCAGAGCGTGGACTACCGTGGCCCAGTCAGACTTCCCAAGGTACGGGCGCAGCTGGCGCACAAGCAAGGTAAGCTGGAGCTCCTGGTATGGCTGTACCAGAACAGTAGGAATACTGAAACTGGCAAATGAGAGAAAGGAATGGACAAAAATGACATATGGTAAAAAAAAAAAAAACCCTAAAAGCTGATGAAGGGTGACATACTGATAAGAAGAAAAATAATCTAAATATTTATCGTAGAATCTCCTTGGAACTAGTTAAGGTGTGAGGGAACCTAAAAATAATTTATCATGTAAAGAAAAACACTTTGTTGCAGTTGGAATTTAAAGCTGTCCTTTTTCATATAGTGGGTTTCAGATTATGTGGTACATCGAGACTATTAATGTATCATTAAATATCCAGCTTTGTGATTTACAGCTTAATCTGATCCTATCACAACACACCCTTCCAAAACGAGCTAGTTTTTTTTAATCTTTTATGATGTTTTTCTTCAAAACTGCTAGGAATTTTACAGAGGCCTTCCAGTAAAACAAATGATTCAGAACTCAGCTGACGGGAGCAACGTCCAGTTTGGCAGATACACATCATGCAATTTTTTAATAAAATGCTTTAAAGGATGCCAATAAAAACTCTGATGCATTTGGCAAAAGTCCCAGTCCTGCTCTTCATTTGTAAGGAAATATGCTTTACAACCAGTTTTGTGTGATCCAGCCAAGGTCCCTTTACTTTCAACTGCAGAGTGAAATCGTGCCAAGCTTTATCCACAGTGGGTGATTTCAGCTGAAAGTGTCCAGAGGAGGGCAACGAAGATAGTTGAAGTCCCTGGAGACTCATGTCCTGTGAAGGATAGCTACAGGAGATAGAAGAAGGTAGAAAGAGCTGAAACACATGATAGCTATCTTTAGATGTTTGAAAGGTTATCACCAAGGTTGGAAGAAATGCGCCTTCTGTTGTTGCAGAAGTTAGGACACAAATCAAGTACACCATCCTTTAAAGTACTTTAGCTAAATATTAGGATGCAATCCCTGATAGTATGAGCCATTAAGTTGTGGAACAGACAGCCTCAAAAGATGGAGATGGATGTTTTTATGCTAAGGCTGGATAGCTACCTTTCCAAAATGTTATAGTTTAAGCTTTCTTGTATTGGTGACAGGATCATCTAGATCAGGGATTCTCAAACTTTAAAAACCCATGGGCATATTCAGGTATATAAAATAAGCATACAATCAACTTTTTTTGGAATAGTTTATGGTGAAATTCATAGATATGGAGACCCAAATGTATCATAGCAATGACAATTAGGGCATACCTAACTTCTAGACGTGTAGGTAGGTTCAAAGTGAGACAAATAGGATCTGCGCACCTATATAAATAAAAATGTAATGTTTGTTTGTGGGATTAACAGAACTCAAAAACCACTGGACGAATTGACACCAAATTTGGGCACAAGACGCCTAACAACCCAATGTATGTCCTTCACTCAAAAAAATTGATTTTGTCATTTGGAAGTTGTAGTTTCTGGGATTTATAATTCGCCTACAATCAAAGAACATTCTGAACCCCACCAACGATGGAACTGAACCAAACTTGGCACACAGTTTATTTATTTATTTATTTATTTATTATTTAAAAGTTTTGTATACCGACCTTCTCACCTCTTTTGAGGGACTCAGTTCGCCCATGACCAACAGAAAATACTGGAAGGGTTTGGTAGGCAGTGTCCTTTGGTTTTGGAGTTGTAGTTCACCTACATCCAGAGATCGCTATGGACTCAATGATGGATCTGGACCAAACTCTACAAGAATACTCAATATGCCCAAATGTGAACACTGGTGGAGTTTGGGGAAAATAGAATCTTGACATTTGGGAGTTGTAGTTACTGAGATTTATAATTCACCTACAATCACAGAGCATTCCGAACGATAGAATTGGGCCAAACCTCCCACACAGAACCCCCATGTGGGCCACAGCAACGCGTGGCAGGGGATGGCTAATACACACACACACACACACACACTTATATGCATTTTGGTACAAATCTTTCCATTGAAAAAAAGTATGTTTGTCTTACCTTTTAACTACAGTTTTATCTCCATTAATTGGGGACACATTTGAATACACATAGCCTGTGGATATATAAATCTTGTATTTTGATTATGTTTAGGCTGGACACATACTATAGAATATCACTGAAGGACACAGAGAAGCTCTTGGAAACATTTCCAATTGAGGAATCAGGGAATATATTTTGGAGTGTAAGTAAAACTATGGATATTGAGTCTGTGTGCAAGCAGTCATACCCTATACACATGATTAGGATTTAGCATTTGCATTGACACACATGCATGCTTTCATGTGTAAAAACTGTATTGCAAGCTCCAAAAATTGCAGGTCTCCAGGAAAAATAATGCTGCCATAGTAAGCCTTGGAAAATATGGAATTGGTAAATTTGATAAAAATGCTATTTCTATTGACTTTTTTCTCATTCTTCAGTGAAGGCACTAGATATGCCATTGTCATTGTTGCCAATTATGTGTCTTCTTTTGAAATTCATGAGCCTAAAAAGTGTTTAACTTTGGGTGAATCATATCTTCAATGGTTTAAGTAGCTTTTTATGTAATTTGAATGTGTGTGTGTGTGTGTTCTGTGACACACAACAACAACAACACAATTTCAAGAAATGTATTCACTTGGTAAGAGGAGAGGGGAGTACTTCAGTCAACCCAATTATCAGACTTAAACCATTGAACCTTCCCAATCAGGGCTCTTCCAAATGCTAACATTTCCTCCTTATAAGCCAAAACATTTGTTCTACAGCTATCAGATGAAGATAGTGGTCTGATGAGTGTGATTGATCTGAAAGGTAATTTGAATGGAGGATGCTGCGTACAGCCTCTAAGTGATGATGCGTTGACAGTTCAGACAACCTTTCCATGATATATCACCAGAAGCAGCCAAGAAGAGTAAATTTAACAAGTGGCATTGTCTCTGTCACATATTTTATTTCTCCTAAATGAGCCTCTGTGTGTGTGTGTGTATAGTAACCACATTCATTTATTATATATTAAGTTTTTGAAAAAATAGTATTCCCTGTCATACCAAACTTTAAGGAAGCTTCTATAAGAGAAAGAAAATAATTAAAAAACAAGCACACTTTCATAAATATAATAAAATTAATAGTACAATCACTTTCAGGAAGGAAAGGCCTTCCAGAACAGGGAGTTTTTACATTGTCTGTAGATAGCCATTGCATCATTCATGTTCCAATGTCAAGACCCAGAAGCCTTAAAGGAGCCCAACACACAATGCAGAGTTCAAACACAGTTTTATTATTCACAAAATAGTCTTTGGAGCACTTACTTCAGTGCTAAAAGTGCAAAGAAAGAGTTGATATCAAAAACAAAGTGAAAAAAGCAACTGAAATATAACCCGGATTATTCTGGCATATAATCCGGTTTAACTAAGGTAGGTTCTTGTGGGTTTTTTCGGGCTATAGGGCCATGTTCTAGAGGCATTTCTCCTGACGTTTCGCCTGCATCTATGGCAAGCATCCTCAGAGGTAGTGAGGTCTGTTGGAATTAGGAATGGGTTTATATATCTGTGGAATGGCTGGGGTGGGGCAGAGAGCTCTTCTCTGCTGGAGCTAGGTGTGAATGTTTCAACTGACACCTAGCTCCAGCAGAGGAGAGCTCTTTGCCCCACCCCAGCCATTCCACAGATATATAAACCCATTGTCCTAATTCCAACAGACCTCACTACCTCTGAGGATGCTTGCCATAGATGCAGGCGAAACGTCAGGAGAAATGCTCTAGAACATGGCCCTATAGCCCAAAAAACCCCACAAGAACCTAGTGATTCCAGCCATGAAAGCCTTCGACAATACATTAACTAAGGTATTCAGCAATCCGCTTTAAACTCACACGGTTCACAGAAGATACAAAACTAGGAGCAAGCAAAAACACAGTTCTCAAAACGGTCCGAAGTCATACACGATGCAAGCAGGTAAACAAAGTCCAAGTAGCAAAAAGCGCGTTGTTCCAAAGCAGTCTGGAGTCAAGCCGTAGAGTAGAAGTTGTAGTTTGCAGAGTCACAAGAATTAAGCACAGGAACACAGGAGCACAGGAATCTGTAGTCCAAGGACCCAAGCTCAAGAATTGGCAGTAACAAAGATTTACACCCCAAAAGAGACACTTTGCCTTCTGCAAAGAGTCATGCAAACAGTACTCACTTTTATCCTAAAGCTCCTCATCAGAAGATGAGGAGCTCCCCACCCTTTCATCATCGCTCACAGCTGCCCCATTCCCTGCAGCTGAACCCGAGCGCCCATCCCTCCACCTCTGCCAGCGTCTGTCAAGACTTAGATCTTGCCAAGTGCTCCCCGGTTGCCATTCCTCTGTAAACCCCTCAAAATCATCACTGGAGGTGGGTTGGTTACAGATATCCCTAATCTCCTGTACACGGGTCCAATCAATCCCATCCTCTTCCCCCATGTCACTCCCAGACCCATCACTCCTTTCAAAGCCCATGAAATCTTTGTCCTCTGTAGGAGCGGTAAGTATATCACGGATACGCTTCCTTTCTTCTTCCTCATCAGACTCTGAGTCACGAGTAACCCGCTTGACTCCCCTGCATTCCTCCCCATCCCCCATCTCACAATCAGAGAAACCTTCAAAGGTTTCAGAATCGCTCAGGGCCATGATTATCTCCCTAATCAGCTTTCACTTCTGCTCCTCTTCCAACACCTGCGCAGCCCGCTTCTCCCTCCTACCAGTAGTAACACCGTTAGCATCACACTGAACTACAACATCCAAATATCATAAAAGAAGTAATTCAACAGTATTGTAGTAATTATAGGAAAGGCCCTGGTCTTCTACATTGATATATCCTCACTTCGTAGTATATATCACTCAGCTGACTGGAGCCTAGGCTTACTATCCAATACTTATTTGGACTGTTAGATCAGTTCAAAACCAAATGAGGTCTCTATCCCAAGTAAGGGGAAAACATTAGGCAAGACACAGATCCATTGCTCTTGACAAATCTTAAGCAGTGATGTGGTAGCTTATTAGAAAGCCAGGACTGACAAATACTCCTTCCTTGCCTTCTCTTCTACTTTCACCAAACTGCTGCTAATGGAGACAGTGTGCATTGCAAAAGTACCAAAAAGTCATGAGGACAAGATGGGATAGAGTTGAGACAGAGCTAGGAAAGCACACACAGTAGATGTGAGTCCAAACAGAAGGCAGTTGAGGCTGGATCTACACTGCCATCAGGCATGTAGCTGGGGGGGGGGCCTTGGGGGGCTTCAGCCCCCCCGAAATTCTCATGGTGGTCCACGAGAAGGCCTTACTGATACATTATTTAAACTGTTATGTTTATTCATATCATGATCTGATCACCATGCTCAATATATCTCATATGCATGGGGGTATTGGGGTAACGATACAAAAGGTTTGCTAGGGTAGACCCTCTTTCACTCAGACTCAGCCCCCCGCAAATCAAACTTAGCTCCCCTGAAACAAAATCCTGGCTACGGGCCTGACTGCCATAATCCAAATTATCAAAGCAGATAATCCATCTGTTTTGAATTGAATTATATGAGTCTACACTGTTATATTATCCTGTCCAAAGCAAACAATCTGGATTTTATATGGCAGTGTAGCTTCAGGGTGGATCTACATTATAGAATGGATATAGTTTGACACCACTTGACAGTTAAAGTGGCCTCAACCTGCATTATTTCTAAAGTGTAAAGCATCCTCTGTGAAATTTACTTCTTAGTGAACATGTTTATGTAGTTCACTAAGTTCTACCAGACAAAAAAGCATTATGGAAAGCAAGTCACATCATTTTAACCCTGTGGCCTGCTTAAGAGAGGGCTTGGCTGCCCTATGACTGACTGCACCACCATTCTGCTCAAAGGTTTGTTTGTTGTGGAGGAAGCAAGAATGTATGAGGCATTGAGTGATTGGCTGATCTTCATCAATTTGACCTCAACCTCAAAGGGTTGCATATTCTGAAGGAAGTCCTGTATGCTTTGAGTTTTCCTTTGTGATATTTCCCAGTGTGGCCTTCAGTGATCTCATGAGGATACCACTGAAAGCATCTGTGTTTAACAAAATGTTCCTGTTGTTTGTACCACATCAATAATGTGAATGGTCACTTTACAAAGTTCACTCCTACTATTAATATTAATAATAAGGCAGTGCCCAACCCAAGCCGACTTGACATTTTCCAGACCCAAACAGGGATTAGCCTTCAGTCAACCTGTTTCAATTTCCATATTCTAATTATTACATTATATAGACTCTCTCAAATCATTAATCATAAAATGATTCCAAAGGTGAACAGTAGTAGAATAAAAATAAGGTAACAACTAATGTGTATTGTTATATTTTTATTTGCAGTTTATGCAAATTCATATAATATGAATATTTGGATAACAGGAAATTTGAAGACCTGGAAGAGAGCAAAGGCTAAGCCCTGAAAGAGGTAGACTTTGAGATATATGACGCCAAGGTTGGGATGGATTTAAAGGTGAGAACTAGTACTTTGAATTGGACTTGTAATTTCTTACCAGTAGAGTTGCCAGATAATAAGTTTAGTATTTTCCAAACACTGAACCTCCACCAAGATATAGCCAGTAACATTCTTCACTAGTTGATGGTGATTTGGTTTTGTCCCAAAAGCAGTACCATGCATAGTATATTACAATAGTCAGTCCCAGCAATTACACTAGTAAATTCATTGGGGTAACATCATTATCGCATAGAAACATACAATAATAATAATAATAATAATAATAATAATAATAATCATCATCATCTTTGTATTGTCGAAGGCTTTCATGGCCAGAATCACTGGGTTGTTGTAGGTTTTTCTAGGCTATTTGGCCATGTTCTGGAGGCAATTTTTCTCCTGACATTTCGCCTGCATCTATGGCAAGCATCCTCAGAGGTAGTGAGGTCTGTTGGAAGTAGGAAAAATGGGTTTATATATCTGTGGAATGACCAGGGTGAGACAAAGGACTTTTGTCTGCTGGGGCTAGATGTGAATGTTTCAGCTGATCACCTTGATTGGCATTCAATGGCTTGGAAGTGCCCGGGGGGAATCCCTTGTTGAGAGTGATTTTATGTGCCTGTTTGTTTCCCCTCTGTTGTTTTGCTGTTGTGATTTTTGAGTCCTTTAATACTGGTAGCCAGATTTTGTTCATTTTCATGGTTTTTTCCTTTCTGTTGAAATTGTCCACATGCTTGTGGATTTCAGTGGCTTCTCTGTGTAGTCTGACATGGTGGTTGTGAGAGTGGTCCAGCATTTCTGTGTTCTCAAATAATATGCTGTGTCCAGGTTGGTTCATCAGGTGCTCTGCTATGGCTGATTTCTCTGGTTGGAGTAGTTTGCAGTGTCTTTCATGTTCCTTGATGCGTGTCTGGGCCATATACAAACAAATATTTTGGGGGTCAATTGAGAATTCTAGTCTAGTACTAACCAACCTGTTCCCCCCGGGCACTTCCAAGCCATTGAATGCTAATCAAGGTGATCAGCTGAAACATTCACATCCAGAACATGGCCATTTAGCCCGGAAAAACCTACAACAACCCAATCATCATCTTTATTTATACCCCGCCACCATCTCCCCAATGGGGACTCAGGGCAGCTAACATGAGGCCAAGTCCGAAAATACAACACAACACAATAAATACAAAATACAGAAAACAAAAATTACATCAGAAAATAATTACAATAGCAAAATGAAATAGCAAATGCTTTTGCTTGTGCTGAAAAACAAGCTGACTCACAGAGACTTATAAAAATTAACCAACTTCTTTGAAAACTTTGTAAATGGTTTTTTTGATTTGTTTGTGTTGGAGTGAGGCACCAACGCAAATCGTCATAAGTATGGTTTTATTGAAACACTTATGACCCATGTCCGATTTTTTGCACAACCGTACTCTGTAATGTGAAAGAAACCTTTCAACTTATTCCCACTTGTTCCAGAATCCTTCAGGAATATGAAACTCTTGACCATTATTCAGGAGGCTGAAGAAACTGTCTTGTTGAACTTGCCAAAATAAGTTTCTAGAAAGATAGTTCTAATTTTAAAAAATGCTATTTCTAAGGCTAACACATTCAAATAAATAAAGGTCAATAATTTTTGTAAAAACTCTTTTTAAAAAAATATGCCATTTAAAATTCAGGTATATTAAAGAATAACATGGCTGAAAATGAACTCTGGATATAATATAACAAACATTTTAAATTATACTGATTTTATATTCTCTTTCTCAAAATTCACCAGCATGAAATCTGCCTTTTCCACTGCCAACACCCATAATGATGTTTTGATTAATGTATGTGCTACAGTTCCAAGATCTTTTTCCTGATTAACCACCATCGGTTCAGACTTCACCAGTTTGCGTAAGAGAGAAAGAATTTCTGCCTTCGTTTATTTTTAATTTACACTGAATTCCATTTTCGATTTCTAATACTGGAGAAACTATCCATTGATGAAAGAACCTTAATCTGATATGTACATGAGAGGATCCATGGAGAAGCAGACTTCCTTGCATATATCAATTGCTGCATCGGGGGCTATAAACATCAATCATATATAGTCCGTGGTGCATCCAAATGCAGAGGGCATTGATCCATACTAGATTACTTTCAATTGGATCATCATTCAGAGATTCATCATAAGGTTCATCCTTATCCATATTCTGGTGCCATTAGTCTACATGACACTAAAGCAGAAGCAAGGCAATATGAATATGAATATGAACAAGTGAAAGAACCAAATATATCATGACCTAGGCTCACGTTGTTGGTGATAATATACTCATGCATGCATGGGACTGTTCTGAAAGACTGCAGATTGTGTTTTCTATGAACATGAATTGAAGACAGAATGGTTTTCAATGGAGATGTATGAATCTGACAGATTCAGTCAGTGCTGCTTCATTTCTCACTCCCCCCCACACAACCCATAAGTTCATTTTATTCTATTTCTGTATAATTTGGTCATTTTTTAAAAATATAGATTGCTCGTGAATTCATGTGTATGTTCATGCATGTTTCTCCTAGCTTTTTAAAATATAGATTGCTTGTGAATTCATATGCATATTCATGCATGTTTCTCATAGACTCACATATTCAATTGCACCACCTGACATCCGCCGGGAAGTAGCAGCCAATAGTGAAAGGACCAAGGCAGAGACATCTCCAGCTCATCCCCAGTTTGGGTATCAGCCAGCACGTCAATGACTTAAATCTAGAAATACTTTTCTAAGATCTACAGAGACACTCGCTGGAACACCTCAGCAAGCGAGAGTCCAAAAGTGGCAGGCTCAAACCCAGCACCTCAACCAATGGCTGATACCAAATGAGAGACTCCCTCCTCGGCACACAGAAGACTGGGCAACTTGGAAGGCACTGAACAGACTGCGCTCTGGCACCACGAGATGCAGAGCCAACCTTCAGAAATGGGGCTACAAAGTGGAATCCTCGACATGCGAGTGTGGAGAAGAGCAAACCACTGACCACCTGCTGCAATGCAACCTGAGCCCTGCCACATGCACAATGGAGGACCTTCTTGCAGCAACACCAGAAGCACTCCAAGTGGCCAGATACTGGTCAAAGGACATTTAACCAACTACCAAACTCACAAGTTTTGTATTTGTCTGTTTGTTTGCTTTGTTCTGTTAGAAATGTAATATAATGGACTGGTTGCCCTGACACGACAAATAAATATTCAAATGAAATTTGGTGTTCTATTTAACTATGAAATCCGGCACTATATTTTTCACTATGCATACTTTTATACACATTTTTAAAGAACTCAATCACAACATTCAGAAAATGTATCCAAGTAAAACTGGATTTTGATGCAAATAATTGTTCAGGAAATGAAAGTTAAGTAAGTTTACCTTAAAATTCAAGCAAATCATCACCCCATCCCCAATTTAAGGATGTTGAGTAGATATTTCTTGATACACATTTAGTAAAACAAGTAAGAATTATGAATTGAAACACTGGGAGTGCAAAAATGTGTAAACAGATTTTTTTTATTTCACATATGGTGGACCTGCCTTCCAGAAAAAAATTGCAACAGTATTTTTAAAGTTATAGAAAAATGTGTAAGATGCAGCTAGACCTTCTGTTGTTTTTGTTGTTGTTGTTGTTGTTCTTATTCAGAAGAAAAAATATATCAGTTTCACTTCGTTAAAAAATCTGTTTTACTTTTGTGAACTTTATGTGGGAAATACATCAGCCCAAATTGAACAGTGAGAACAATTCCAGGCATAGGACTGTGATGTATACACTAGCCTTGTGCATTTATGTAGAATCGCGATCAGTTTCTGTCTGTTTCATTTGTGCATGATTCTACATAAATGCACAAGGCTAGTGTATACATTGACAGAAAAAGCAGTTCAATGCATGGTAATGTTATATAGGAATTACTGTATTTACAAATTTAGCACCAAAACAGACAAGGGTTCTTTCTTTCTCCCACCCTGGATTGCATTGGATAATACAGAACGCTGAGTAAGCAAAGGTTGGATAAGCGAGACTTTGCTGTACTTTTATTTTATAATGCAGCAAGAAAAATACTCACAGAGAAAAATATATGAGAAGAAGTAGTTAAAGGAATTAAATTATAGTAGTAGGGGTCATGGGGTAGTAAAGTCAGTCTATTTGGTGGGTTTTCCTTTTTATTTGCTATTATTACTAATAATATTACAGTATAATTGTTATAGTGCAATATAGCAATATTTAAAACTGATATTGTACTATGTTAATAATTTATTGTATATGTATATATACCTTGTAAGCCGCTCTGAGTCCCCTTCGAGGTGAGAAGGGCAGCATATAGATGTCATAAATAAATAAATAAATCAATAAATAAATTATTAATAATACATTATTATCTTTCAAAAGGGTTTTTAGAATGGGAAAGGAGAGGAAGATGGGAGGAGATAAAGAAGGGTGAATCAAGGCTCTAGTCACCCAAATATTTTTAAATATTTTTTAAAGAAAAGCCAATAAAAGAAAAAAAAGCAGCAATGAGCAAAGAGATGCTTTTCTCCAAACCAAGGCCCATGCATCGGCGGCGGCACACACTCCACCCCCATTCCCAACTTCCAGTCCCTTTAAATAAAACAAATAAAATAAAAATGAGAAATCAAAAGATGTTAGCAGCCAGCCAAACCAAGTCAAAAATAAAAAAAATAAATCTCAGAAGATCAGGGCAGGGCAGAGCTAGTGGGCACAACAGGGAGTAAGGCAAGGCAAGTAAATAGCAGCAGCACTGGGGTGTGATGCAAATGAGCAGCAATGGGGGCAATTGCCCCATTAAATAGACTCAGCATGACCCATGTGATGGCATTTTTCTGTGAGGAGCATCATATAGCACAAAAAGTAGACGAGGAGCCAGGACCCGATTCCACTTGCTTTCTTGTTGAGCTGATTTTCATAATGGGAGGGGGAATTTAAAAAATGGATGAAATGGGAGAAACGAATTCTGCACACAACTCTAGTATACATTGGTTGCTACATTACCTATTACCACAACTTTAGTTGAAGACTCAGAGATTCAAATACAGACTTTTAAGAGTTAAGAATCAGGAATCCAAAATTTGAAATATTCCAAAAATTGAAAGTTTTTTCCACCAACCCCCCACTCCCAACTTTTCACATTCAGTGCTAACTTAGTTTTTCTTCCAGGACCCAACATGGGAAAGATGTGGAGAACTCCACTTATAAAAGATCCCTGTAAACAGTAGACATCTCGGATGCTTCCATGCTTGCCTCCTACCCTGCCAATAGACGAGCTTTGGAGCAGGCATCCTGAAAGTGCAAAGCAAATTTGCCATTGCATGTATCCAATCCAGAGAGAATGAGAAAGACTGATGGGAGAGGAAAGAGGAGGGTTTTCTTCTTCCTTCCTGACTGTTTTGCTAAAAGGGTGAAAAGTATGCTGACAGCTGGAAAAGTGGCTAGAACATCTGATTTTTGCATTTTGTAAGCAGAGTCCTTTCCCGTTGCCCCTCCTGTCTTTTCTTCATCTTGACTCCTTGAGGAAAAGCTCAACAGATCTTGGACATGTGATTTAACCCCTCGCATCATCCCATCACTATGTATATCCAAATGAGATATTCCAAACTCCAAAATATTCTGGTCCCAAGCATTTCCGTTCAGAGAAACTCAATCTGTACTTTGAATGTATTTATTCAAGTTAAGCACTTCATTGTATGGTTACTGTATAATATGATGTCAGTCATGCATTGCTACCGTTGCCAGAACTGTGCATTCAAGATATTTATTTATTACATTTAAATGCCACCCTTCTCAACCCGAAAGGGACTCATTGAAAAGAAATAATACCAGCAATTAGTAAAAAAGGAATAGCTAAAAGTATAGTTGTTTTTTTCCCCTTGTGACAAAAATAACAAATTATATTTGAATGAAGAATAACCAATATTGCCCATTCCTGGAAATACCTGGTCTGGCTAGAGGGACATAGACTTTAGTTATATCCCATTTGGATTACTGCTACACATTATATTCTGCCTTTGAGTGTGCTGAAACTTGAATGGATCAAAAAAGTGGCAGTCACACCATTGAACAGGGCTGGTTATACAGAAAAGAGAGACCTTTTTCCAATGCATACTCATTTCTAGGGATGCTAAGGTGTCCCCATCACTATTGTTCCTCCATAGGCAGGTGGAAAAAATTTTCATTACAGAAAATTCTGTAGGCTAAAGAACAAATTTTAACAAGGTATATATATATATATATATAGAGAGAGAGAGAGAGAGAGAGAGAGGGAGAGGGAGAGGGAGAGGGAGAGAGAGAGTATTTTTCAATGTAGTGTTTTTTAATTATAGCTTAATTAACACTTTTGGTGTTTTTATATATTTATGTGTGCATCACTATTTATTTTGATTCTTGCAACTTGCCTTGAATCCCAGCTTTGAGAAAAGGTGGTAAATAAATAAATACCTTTGTCAAAAGTTAGACACCATTTATTCTAATACTAGCCATTTCAACAATGGTTCAAATTCAACTTAATATCCACTTCTTCTTCTTCCACTGCACCTTTGGAGCTACCTAGGGTACGTATACACTGACCGTTTTCCCAGAGCTAATCCAGTGTCAAATTCCAGATCAGCCCCAGGATGGTTTTGACTGCCAGCCACCCGGTTGCTGCAGAGGTGGCAATGAGGCCTGACCATCAGCAGTGGTGACTGGTGAACTTGGTTCAGTGCCATCTTTACTGTGCCCTCCTGATCGCATCTTCACAGTGTCCAATGGGTGTGACATGGTTACTCATTGTCTGGAGTGATGTTGGCCAAGATGCTAGAGTGATGTGCAAGAGTGGAGAAGAGAAAGGATGAATTGTTCCCCCTTTTACCCCCTACCTTATTTGATCAGCCTTGCACACTTGCTGACATCACTCCATGTCAATCCTGCTAGCTGCAACAGCAAGAATGGGAGAGAAACAGTGAGCGCCATCCCATGTTTCCTGGCCACGTGAGCACCAGGAATACAGGATAGCATTGTAAACAGATGAAGTCTGTTCTGTCTTGGAACTACCCCAACCACTTACATTGGCCCAAAGTTATGGTTTGCTCCATATTTTCACAAAGAATTCAAAGCAATCTGCAACTTTTGCTAATGCATTTCAAGGCAGTTCAAGGCTGCTCTGATTCCAAACCAGTTCCGTGCATTGTTCTTGCTTGTTTGTTTGTTTATACCCTGCTTTTTCTCTGCATAAGGAAACTCCAAGTGGCTATTATGCAGTCACCATGAATCTGATTTACCCCCCTCTTCAGTTTAATGGGTACCCCCCAGATAGGCACAAACCATTGGCTTGGACAAGTCAAAGAGTGGACCGAGTGATTCCAGAAACCCAAGTCCAAGCTGCTTGATAACCCATTTTTAGGACTAGAGGAAATGTTACACAAGGGTGGGCAAAACAATCTGCTTTCGATCTTTGCAAGTTCTTCATGCGTTTTCTATAACTCCATGCTGTCCTGGTTTCACGGGTTCTTGTCTGGACATCCAGGATAACTTAGTTCCAATCCTAAACCCAGTCAAAGTCATAAAATTATAGTTTCCATCAGAACACGCCAACGTATATTCTTCAAACTGTTCCCATTTTTCATGCTCTCCAGGTGTTCATTTGTGAGTTGGTAAAAGACTGCTGAACAAATAAAAGAGGTTGAAATCCAATAAGATTTTCCTATGCCTTTAAGGCTGGGTGGGAATTATTCGGCCTTCAAGTCATTTGACCATAAAATACTTTTCCTGCCCTCCCACATGTTCCCTACCAAAAAAGGGGAGAGGAGGAATTAAAACATATAGACCACCACCTAGAGACCTATTTTAAGCTGATCTTATCTATATATAATACAGTCTTAGTTAACTGGCACCCATGCGGATTGGTAGATGCCGGATAAATTGGGTTTCTGATTGTTTGAGAGAATACTATTAAAAATGGGCCAAACTAGTACTATATCCCATACAATAGACTTTGTATTAATTTGGTCTTAATATTGAAATACAGTAATTAAATGCAATTAAAGACAAATAAGGACAACTTAATGCAAGAGTTCTAGTGTTTTTACTGTATTATAATAACATGGCATTTAAAATATTTTTTAATTTTTTTTCCAGTTTCTTGAGAGTTATAGTTGCTTGAGTTCTGGTTAACTGAGGATTTACTGTAATTTAATTCTCTTCCTAAATAGATAGGTAGGTATTTTGTATGCAGTCTTTGAGAGAAAATGAAGGAATCAAAAAGTTTGAAAAATACATTCTTGACTTAGGACCTCATCACATTAGGAAAATACTCAATTTCTGTTAGTATGCATCCCATAAGGATTTTTTCTGACTGAATGCAGATGGGATGCATACTGACCCCATCACACAGAAATACAACAATTCTACAATTCATAAAAAAAAATCTGTGCTTTGTCCTATCACACCTCAGAAGGCTAGCTCCTCCAAATCAATTCAGAAGACTCCCTACAACACTCCATGGACTCTTGTATGATCCACTGGGAAAAAAGTTATCATGGGAAATCTAGCCATGTTTGGGGGGGGGGGGGAAGCAATGTTTTGGAGGATATTATATTATTCTAGGTCTTAGCAGTTCAGAGCAGATAATCAGCTTCACTTATTCAGAAAGATGAGGCAGTGGCAGCCCCAAAAAAGTCAATAAAGGGGCTCAGAGACAAGGGAGAAAGATGACTTCAGTTCAGGCAGGCAACCGGCTGGCGACTGAGGCTGCTGGCTATGGTTGTATGCGGCTGCCTGATTGCTTGCATAAGCAGGCAGTTTTTTGTGAATTTTTAATTAAAAATTACTCCTGAAGGTACAATTCTTATGACTACAAATAATAATAATAATAATAATAATAATAATAATAATAATAATAATAATAATAATAAATTTCCTTACAGAGAAGGTTGGAGTTAGAATACAAGGAGACGATAGGTTCTGTTGACAAAGCTTCCACAGAAGCCCAATAGTTTTATTATTTTTAGGGAACAGCCCAATTATTATTATTAAATGAAATAAAGAAGGCAAAGAGCACAAATATAATAAAACAACAAGAGAACTTGTGATGAGATTGCAAAGAAATTATTAGATATTGGTGGTAGGTTTAGGTACGTAGTTTTTCTGAGAATAAGGCTTTGCTCTTTGCTGGAATTCTTAATCTTTTAAAAGTACTTTTTGAAAGAGAGGAGGGAGGAGAAAAAAGGAGAGAAGAAGCTGAAGGTTTTAGTAACAGCTAAAGGGTGACAAAGCTCAGAGCCACCCTAAAAGAAAAGCACACTCAATGTATTGTCAAAGGCTTTCATGGCTGGAATCACTAGGTTCTTGTGGGTTTTTTCTGGCTATATGGCCATGTTCTAGAGGCATTTCTCCTGACGTTTCACCTGCATCTATGGCAAGCATCCTCAAAGGTAGTGAGGGTTCACTACCTCACTACCTCTGAGGGTGCTTGCCATAGATGCAGGCGAAATATCAGGAGAGAACGCCCCTAGAACATGGCCATATAGCCCAAAAAAACCTACAACAACCCAAGCACACTCACCCACCCATCTCCAAACACCATCCACCCACCCACCCGTTCTTTCCAACTCCCAATCCCTAAATAAAAAATAAAGGAAATAAAGGAAAACCTAGGAAAATCTAGGAAAATCTAGGAAAACCAAAATATAAAATTAGATTTCCTGAGCCAAGCCAAAAGCTAAAGCTGTGAGCGAACAAGTGGCAAAGCAATCTGAGTGCAGCAATCAAAGCACCTCTTCCTGGAGCCAGGATGCAAGTAACCATTGGAGACCTTCACCCTATTAAATAGACACACCTTGCATAAGACACATCACAGCTTTCTTCTATTCTGATTGGCTCAACAGACAGGGCTCACAGGGAAACTGCTTGCAAGCATGTGGCAGCCTCTCCACTTGCAGCATGATCCTAAATAGAAAATGAAGGTAGACATGACCCATAGCCACATGGTTTGTTTGGTCGAAAAAGATATTGTGGCAAAGCCCTTGCCGTTACAAGTGTCCGAGCAAGTCGAACAAGTTGACACAGCCAAAGGCAAATATCTAAAACAAATCTGTACACAAGTCATAATCCAAGTGTTGATCCTTATTAGAGTAGACCCATTGAAGCAATGCAAACCTGATGACTCAACATTTATATAAATTTAAGTGATTCCACTAGGACTAAGATTTGAGTTTAACCCATAGTCTCCAGGAGACTGTCCCCTTTTATTCCTTCCTTCATAGCCATCTCAGTGAGTGGACACAAAAACACTTTGTGGTGGAAGCTCTTTCTTTGGAAGCTTTTAAACAGAGGCTGGATGGCCATCTGTCAGGGATGCTTTGAATGCAATATTCCTGCTTTTTGGCAGGGTGTTGGATTGGATGGCCCATGAGGTCTCTTCCAACTCTATGATTCTATGATTCTATGGAGAACCAAATTCCATAAATTTTGCTATGTGTTGAATGGAGGGATACTTGTCCTTTTTGTCTGTTTGAATCACCTGGTCCTTGGATATACTCACGGCAATGTGAGGTCAGAATACAAAATTAACTATTGAGGGATACAGAGTACACACTCTTGCTCTGTAAATTTGGTACAACGATTTAATTTTTTTTAAAAAAAAGATATCCTTAATTTTATGTAGAGGCTGAATGTCATCAGCTTGGCTTGTGATCATGTAAGTCACTATAGTTCACAAATCCGGCTCCATTGTCTGTTTGCATTATGGGGATCACAGTTACTTATTTTTAGTGGTTTTAGGGTCATTGATTAAAATTTTAATTGTTTCAAACATTTGGGTGCATGAAATCTTATTACTGGAACCTGTTGTTAATAGCAACAACTTGTCTATATTATTGCTGTTGTTGAATAGTAATAGTAGTATTCATAATAATAATAATAATAATTATTATTATTATTATTATTATTATTATTATTCAAACTTATATGCCGCCACTCCCCTAGGGCTCGGAGCGGCTTACAAGAACAAGCTAAAATCTAACACAATTTAAAAACAATTTAAAACAATTTAAAAACAGCAATATCAAAGATCAAAGGCCTGTCAAAACAGATATAATAATAATTGCTTACCTGCCTCTCCTAATTAACTGAGGTAAGGGACAGCAGTTTAAGATACAACAACAAATAGACACATAACATAGTAAAAAACACAAACAGCAATTAAAAATACATAATCTGTAGAATATTGAAGGCTACACTTCAGTATATACTTCAGTACATTCTTGCTCTTTGCCATGCTGAGCTATTATAAATTGTTCAAAGTCTATCCACTTTAATTACAAATTAACTCCATGGCATCCTTTGCTATAATAGGAGTTTTTTTCCTAATTCAGATTAGTTCTTGAAAATAAAATGTGCCTTCCATAATTAAAATTTGAATAACTTGAGTGATTTCTGTTGTCAACAAAGCTTCCAAAGCCATCACCTTCATCTTCATCATTATTATCATCTACTTTTCCAGTTTTTCCCAATAGATTTCACAAGTTAAAATACAGTGAAAAAATGTAACAAAATAAAAAATTAAACCATAATCACATAAAATAAATACATATATCATGTAGAATATATTTTTTAAAAGCTCAAACACATCAGTAACAACTATATAATAATAATGAAAGAGACTTTTCCAGATGTTCCAGTGGGTTAATATCTGCATTGCTTTGCCAGTAGTTGAAATCTACTTTAGATGGTGGTGTTTCAATTCCCAACACTGGAATGTTGTATTCTGCAATTTTCGACATTGTGACATCAGTACATTCCAATGGCTCAAATCAACAATTTGAAAATCTGAAAATTTGCTAGCTTTCATGTTGTGGCTCATCTTCCTCTGTAGAGAAGCTGTAGATCCATTTTACCGAACTGAGCACCAAAAGATTTGCTTAAAATGTAGTTAGTAAGTTCCATTTGATTTTTTTTTAAGAAAAAAGGAATCAAATATGGATTTAAAGAAATCCATATTCATGTAGATGTCAATCAGTTAACGTCTTTCGGCATAAAGCTGCATGCTAAACTCAACATTATTCTCCAGGGTAATACTTTTAAGTTAAATGCCATCGTTTCGCATATATATTTTATGCAAGACCAACACAGGCCCAGTACTTTGCTTTCATGAAATATGAATCCATTCTCTCTAATTCGCACAATGTCTGTAGTGTTTATTTTTATTATAAAGTCGCTTTGAATGTAATGTATTTTTAAAAGGAGGAAAAAAACTCTTTAATCATTTTGCTATAAGGATTCGCTCAATAGAATTTCTCTCTCTCTTTCACACACACACACACACACACACACACACTCCCTCTCTTTTTTTAAAAAAAATGGGGGCTTTCTGAACAGGGTTCTTTTGATCTCCTTGACTGCTTTCTATATTGTAAGCCTAATCCTATACTTAAACATTTTTTCCTACATTTCATCAAACACTTTGATTTAAATTTTCCTTAATCTAGCTCGTCATATTAATCTACTCCATGTTGTAATGCATGTCATTCCCTTTCAACTGGGGGGGGGGGGGGGGGTTGCTGGTGGATAAATAAATAAAACTAAAAAAAATGCTCATTGAAAAGAAAGAAGAGGGGGAAGAGAAAGCGACAATACCGTCGGAAAATGCTTTGCAATGTAGCATCACACCCACCCACAAAAGTGAACATTTAAGGCTTCGGCTTTTAAATGCCATCCTAATTAAAGGAACGTTCCCTTTTAAATGTGCTCCTTTTTTTCCCTCCTGCATGCAGAAGAGGCCTTATTCAAATGAAGGGGGAGACCTTTCACATACAGGAGGCTATAATAGAGAGCTTAGCATAACTTCTACCTGATTTTCAATGCAAATGGCAGAGGAGAAGTTAGTGTGTTGATGCAGATTATGGGTTATCCTTCTCACACACCACAGACTCCTTCACGCTCTGGAAATATTTTGCTTATCAGTGAGAGGCAATGATCAACACCTCACACTCCCAATCCCGGGGAGACTCGGAAAGTGAGATCATCAATATTCAGATATAGTCAGATTCTCACAGTTCCAGACTATTAATTTGCTCCTGAACTGGAAGATTTACTGTACGTTTTTGTAATATAAACATTTTACTGCCACATATCAAATATCAGAGCCGAGTGATTAAGAGACTGTTGAACAATAATATGGAGGTGAAAAGAACGTCCTTTATTGCCACGTAGGGGGTTTGATACTCACTTTATGCCTTAAAAAAAAGAGAAGAGGGATATTTTATAGTGAAAGATTCCGGCATTTAAATAAGCACTAAGAGCAGCCATACTTCCCATCTCAGCTTCATTCATTTGCTTTGTGTTTGGATGCAACAGTAGTGCTCGGTGGCAATGGCAACAACTTGCCTGAAAAGCGCAGGTCATAAACAGCTCTATCTATGCACGTTCCCTTTCATTTCCCATTAATCGAATGTTTTCAAAATTAGGACGAAAAGAGTCAGGTCTACTCCCAAATTAGCATGAGCGCTTAGAACAGTGCTGAGTGACTGGCGGTAGCCTGATTAAGCGGAGCTGTCTTTGCTTGGCAACAAACAGGGCAGAGTGTTTCTCACTGTGAGGGACTGTCAGCTTATTTTACCGGCGAGATCAAACTGATATGGACAGCTCTGAATGCTTCGATGTGGGGGGAGAGGAAGGTGACAAGAGCGCTGTCATCAATTGATATTGACTCAGTTTTGTTTGCAGAGGTCCTGTGAGCATTTAGAGGGTAGCAACCTGTCCCTTTGTGAGATTGGATGATGCTCTTTCTTGTATCTGCTGGGCTATTTTTAAAAAAGACAGTTACAAATTCTGATTATTTCCTAATATCTCTTTTCTAGACTGCGAGTGGATAAGGGGCATCATGCCGGAGCCCTTACAACTAGATGGTGTTCACTTTATTGTACTTTTGATCCAAAGTCTTGGACCATTTTCCGAATACTGGAATAGCCATTTGTGTTATGGACCTTCCACTTCATCACACTAGAGAAAAAAATCCACTTAAAATCCGGTTTCTGCCTCCTGCAGAATTCTGGGGTTTGTAGTTTAGGGAGGAGCCTTTAACAGCCTCACTAAACTACAAACCCCAGAATTCTGCAGGAGGCAGAAATCGGATTTTAAGTGGTTTCTCTAGTGCAGTGATTCTCAACCTGGGGTCCCCAGATATTTAACTTTATTTGTACCCCTCTAGCATCTCCCGAAGGACTCGATGCAGCTTACATAGGCCAAGGCCTCAAAACACAATACAACAATACAATACCTAAAGCAAATTAAAAACAGTTAAGCAGTATAAACAACAAACAATAAACAATACATCAAGACACTATAAAACTGGGCCGGGCCAGAGTAATGGGTACAAGATTAAAAGTGCTGATGTGGCAGGAGGTATGTAGGATTATAAGTGAGTGCAGTGTGCGGTGTGCAGCAATCTTAGTTCTACTAAAGTGCTTCTAGGACTTGGTATTGGAGATTCCTAATCTGGGAATGCACATCGGAACAGCCAGGTCTTCAAGTTCTTTCTGAAGACTGCCAATGTAGGGGCCTGTCTAAGATCTTTTGGGAGGGCGTTCCAGAGTCAGGGGGCCACCACAGAAAAGGCCCTGTCTCGAGTCCCCACCAAGTGCACTTGCGACGCAGGCAGGATCACGAGCAGGGCCTCTCCAGATGACTGAAGTGAACGCGTGGGTTCGTAGACAGAGATGCGGTCACGTAGGTAGGGTGGTCCCAAACAGTTCAGGGCTTTGTAGGTAAGCACCTGCACCTTAAATTGGGCTCGGAAGATAAACGGCAGCCAGTGAAGCTCTTTGAACAGGAGGGTTGACCTCTCTCTGTAAGGAGCCCCGGTTAACATCCTGGCTGCTGCCCATTGGACCAGTTGGAATTTCCGAGCCGTTTTCAAGGGCAGCCCCATGTAGAGCGCATTGCAGTAATCCAATCAGATGATTTTGGCCTTCAACTCCCTCCCAGAAATCCTAACAGCTGGTCAACTGGCTGGGATTTCTGGGAGTTGTAGGCCAAAAAAATCTGGGGACCCCAGGTTGAGAACCACTGCTCTAGTGTGATGAAGTGGAAGGTCCATAACACAAATGGCTACTCCCTTCCTGGTGAGATCAGATCAGCCCCCCTCCCTCCTGTCCTTCAGCAGAATGGTAAAAACTTGGCTGTGGGACCAGAGGCGGCCCTAGGTAATTTTCAACAGTAAGCAAACAGTATTTTGGTGCCCCCCCCAATCACTGATATATATTTTCTGTTCGTCATGGGAGTTGTATGTGCCATATTTGGTTCAATTCCATCATTGGTGGAGTTCAGAATGCTCTTTGATTTAGGTGAACTATACATCCCAGTAACTACAACTCGCATATGTCAAGGTCTATTTTCCCCCAAGAGTGCCTCAAGAGCACCCCTGGGCAAAATCAACTATACTGCGAATGCTTACTTTGCGTAATGGGTTGAGCCGCCCCTGTGTGGGACCAAGCTTTCAGGACAGTGAAATAAGGCAGCGATAGGAAATTGTACCAGGACAATTTAGATTTGATGCAGATGACCAAGATGGTTTAAAACGGTGTATTTAAATATGTTGATAAATGTGTTTTTAATGTGAGCAATGTACTCATATGAATTTTTGTCCCGGCATTGAATGTTTGCCGTATATATGCTGTGCTCCTCCCTGAATCCCCTTCAGGGTGAGAAAGGCGAAATATAAATGTTTTAAATAAATAAATAAATAAGTTCCATAGCACAAATGGCTATTCCAGTGTTCAGAAAATGTTCCAAGACCTTGGATCAACAGTATAATAAAGTGATCACCATCTAGTTGTAAGGGCTCCGGCATCACGGCTACTCAGGAACAGCATAACTTTAAGCATGTTTGTAGATGATGTAACAAAAACAAGACAGAGATGTAATTGCAATGTATGGAATTTCTGTTCTATTAACCAAAAGTATATTTAGTCAGAGAGCAGACAAATTAATTTGGAAGTGATGTGTTGCTCACTTTGGGTCTCATGCATTCAAGTCCAAACAATAGAGAAAGATAACCAGTGGCTTAGAAGATTAGGCTAGCTCGTGTAGACTTCTAATTGGATTCCTCACACACACACCCACACACACACACACACACACTCTATCATCATCATCGCCATCAAATTTATTTGCTGGTTTGTACATATATTATTATGAACTTCCCTAGGTGCCTTATTAGGAGAAAGGTGGGATAAAAAATTAACAGCCAAAGTAACCCCCATTACTTAGTGATGTTTGATGTGAATTCTTTAAAAGTTTTGAAACTAGAAGGAAATACCAGAAAATTCATACGCCTGGTCAAGCATTATCAGATTTCATCCTCATTTCCATGATTTATTGATGCATTTCAAGGACAACTGTGTACCTTCAAGACATGCTCAAAATCTGTGTTCATTTATATCATTTATCAGTAAAGGACATCATTTATCATTCTGTAGATGTCAGAAACAAGTGTATTAATTCAATTTCTGACATTCACTGGTAGATCCTAAAAACCAACTAAGAACCATTTCATGCTTCCTGACATAATTTATTGGCAAATAAATAGACTGCTCTTTAGTCATTGCTTTCTTGGAATGTAGTTTCTGTAAAGTAACTATCGTTGTACTAATACATCCAAGTTTATCTATATAATCTTACCTTGACTTTTGTCTTTTGGTCAATTAGAGCCTGGATGAGAATTGTGTTGCCTTTATGATGTTGAAGTTCCATTCTTAGTGTTCCTGACCATTGGCTGTTAGACTTGGACCCGAATAGCTGTTAGTGAAAAGATTTGCAGTTTTCAGAGGACAATTTTTGTTAAATTCCCAAAAACAGAAGGGGGAAGAGAAAGACTCAAAGACTAGTGAAATGGATTCAGAGAGACAATATTTTCGGAAAGAGTTAAATCCACAAAATACCTGAGACAGGGGGGATCTTCAGTGCCTTTTTCTCTCCCAAGCAGAAGAAGCCTCCTGCATTTTTTGTGGAAAGTTACCTCCTCTTCCAGAAATGGTCTTGGGAACTCAGTTTCCCAGTGGTACTAACATAGGATAGCCACTGAAAGTTCCTCTTGGAGCATGATGGGAGGTAAAGTTTTTCTCTCTGTGTGTCTCTCAGACAACAAAAAGCCTGGTGGTGTCCATGCTCTGATTGAGAATGGACACAAGTGGAGGTTACAATTCTTGCAGTACGTCTTATTTTTTAAAAAATCTTTAAAAAATCAGTAGATTGATGAATTGTTTGAAAACTTGGCAGACCTGCAATTGTAAATAAGGTCTACAACTGAGGTAGGTTTTATGCACATAGGTCTTAAAATGGCTGAGGATTGAGCCCTTAAACTTTCCCATTGTAGCCAATGCACCGAATCACTATTTATTTATTTATCGTGTCATCAGCAACCAGACATTTGTATTACATTTTTAACAAAAACAAACAAACAAACACACAAAACACAGAATTTGCAAGCTTGATAGTTGATTAAATGTCCTTTGACCAGTATCTGGCCACTTGGAGTGCCTCTGGTGTTGCCGCAAGAAGGTCCTCCATTGTGCATGTGGCAGGGCTCAGGTTGCATTGCAGCAGGTGGTCCGTGGTTTGCTCTTCTCCACACTCGCATGTCGTGGATTCCACTTTGTGGCCCCATTTCTTAAGATTGGCTCTGCATCTCGTGGTGCCAGAGCACAGTCTGTTCAGTGCCTTCCAAGTCACCCAGTTTTCTCTGTGCCCAGGAGGGAGTCTCTCATTTGGTATCAGCCATTGATTGAGCTTCTGGGTTTGAGCTTGCCACTTTTGGACTCTCACTTGCTGGGGTGTTCCAGCAACCGAATCACTGCCGAATGAAAACAGAAACACCACTTCCCTTTTGCGTAACTTTACGGTAAACAAAATGAGAGGTCCGATGAAAACAAACTCTAAAATGGCATGCCTTTTGGCTGAAATGCACATGCTTATTGGCTATGTTTTCTAGGATTGATTGGAGCTGTTAATTCAAAATTTGGAGTGCCATACAATTCACATCTCAGCCCCAGATTGAAACGATCCCCAAACTGGCACTGGAAATCTTTAGCACATCTTTTAGCAGGACAATGACCCTGCTAAAATGCAGGGCTCTTCCACACAGTCATATAACCCAGAATATCAAGGCAGAAAATCCCACAATATCGTCATTGAATTGGATTATCTGAGTCCACACTGCCATATATTCAAGTTCAAAGCAGAAAATGTGGGATTTTATTCAGCTATGTGGAAGGGGCCTCAGTTTGCTTTTTCCCACAAGAGTAAATTGCAACCATTAATGAAGGTGGCACTGCATTTGGGGGACATCTAATAGAAGATATGGGATAAATCTGTTCCTTCTTCCTGAGCAAGTCTATATCTGCACAGTTTGTGCCTAGAATGTTTTTAGTCGCACTGCAATGTGACAAACTGTTTAGAAATGAGACACAAACACACACATCACTGGATTTCAGCCCTTTATTGTCTCATATGCCTTTGATATTAATGGGATAGTGCTTCTTTATCTAGCCAGTCATTTAAATTATAGCAGTTAAATCTGGGCATACAAATTTATGAGTTGAGGGGAAGGTTCTGATTTTGGCACATCTCTAAATAGGAACTCCAGGATTCAATGCAATAAACTCTCTGCTGAACACAAAGGTTATGACAGTATGTATTAATGGCCATGCTAAATACACTTTCCAAACAAGACGAATTATGCAGCAATATTCAGTATACCTGCAAAGGTCACTGGAGAACTCATCTGGAAGCAGAACCAATAAATTATTTGTGTGATAAAAGCAATGTGTTGCCTAGAACAAAATGCACTGTTTTTTAACTCTGACAATTTATTTTCCTCATAAATAAAACATTAACTGTGGTAAAACAATGTAGTGTGCAGGGCACAGAAATAATCTGAATTTTTTGCATGCACTTCCATAATGGTTGGTAACAGTGAGACAGCTTAAGCAGTAGATGGAGACTAAGAGCTGGCTCTACAGGTAGAAAGAGTAAACTTTAGCTGCAAATGCTCCTAAAACTCATATTCCTTCAACAGAAAGTAGTGTAGTATAGTGCACAGAATCTCACTGGGGTATATCTGGGTTCAGATTTTCACTTAATCACAAATCTCAATATTTTGGGGCAGCATATTTCTCCCTTCCTCACCCATTTTTAACTCATCTTCTCTCAATACCGTCAGAGGCAACAATACGAATATAACAAATAGACATTATTGCAATAAATTGGACTTTTCCCCTTTCATCTAATATCTGACTCATTATTTTCTAAATTATATTGTTTGTTTCATTTAGCTCAGTTATGTATCTTTCTATCTGATCTTACAGTGGGGCATTGTCAAGGAAATAAATGTTGTGGTTCATTCATTCAGTCGTTTCCGACTCTTTGCGACCTCGTGGACCAGCCCACACCAGAGCTCCCTGTCATCTGTCACCTCCCCCAGCTCCTTCGAGGTCAATCCAGTCACTTCAAGGATACCATCCATCCATCTTGTCCTTGGTCGGCCCCTCTTCCTTTTTCCCCAGCATAATTCTCTTCTCTAAGCTTTCCTTTCTTCTCATGTTGTGGCCAAAGTACTTCATCTTTGCCTCTACTATCCTTCCCTCCAATGAGCAGTTGGGCTTTATTTCCTGAAGTATGGACTGGTTGGATCTTCTTGCGGTCCAAGGCACTCTCAGAACTTTCCTCCAGCACCACAGTTCAAAAGCACCTGACTTCCTTCGCTCAGCCTTCCCTATGGTCCAGCTCTCACATCTGTAGGTGACTATGGGGAATATCATTGCTTTTACTATGCAGATCTTCATTGCCAGTGTGACATCTCTACTCTTCACTATTTTATCGAGATTGGAAATTGCTCTCCTCCCAAGAAGTAAGTGTCTCCTGATTTCCTGGAATAAATAAATGCATTAAAATACTGTACAGATGAAGGGAACGACTGGAAAGACCTGTATACATCAATGCATGCAATTTGAATACATGGAACAATAACTGCCAACTTGCACACATATCATCCACAAATGCCAGTGTAAACTGCATCATCTGATGTTAGCATCCCAAGAGCAATGGCGTAGATGGAAATCACTATTATCCATTTTAATGTGGCCCTTTTGAGCAATTTGAAACAAAATAATCAGTCCAAATCACCCAAATACCTGGGAGTCACTCTGGACCGTGCTCTGACCTACAAGAAGCACTGCCTGAACATCAAGCAAAAAGTGGGTGCTAGAAACAATATCATACGAAAAGTGACTGGCACAACCTGGGGATCACAACCAGACACAGTGAAGACATCTGCCCTTGCGCTGTGCTACTCTGCTGCTGAGTATGCATGCCCAGTGTGGAACACATCTCACCACAAAACAGTGGATGTGGCTCTTAATGAGACATGCCGCATTATCACAGGGTGCCTGCGCCCTACACCACTGGAGAAATTACACTGCTTAGCCGGTATTGCACCACCTGACATCCGCCGGGAAGTAGCAGCCAATAGTGAAAGGACCAAGGCAGAGACATCTCCAGCTCATCCCCTGTTTGGGTATCAGCCAGCACGTCAACAACTTAAATCTAGAAATAGTTTTTTAAGATCTACAGAGACACTCGCTGGAACACCTCAGCAAGCGAGAGTCCAAAAGTGGCAGGCTCAAACCCAGAACCTCAACCAATGGCTGATACCAAATGAGAGACTCCCCCTGGGCACACTGAAGACTGGGCGACTTGGAAGGCGCTGAACAGACTGCGCTCTGGCACCACGAGATGCAGAGCCAACCTTCAGAAATGGGGCTACAAAGTGGAATCCTCGACATGCGAGTGTGGAGAAGAGCAAACCACTGACCACCTGCTGCAATGCAACCTGAGCCCTGCCACATGCACAATGGAGGACCTTCTTGCAGCAACACCAGAGGCACTCCAAGTGGCCAGATACTGGTCAAAGGACATTTAATCAACTCTCATACCCACAAATTTTGTAATCTGCTTGTTTGCTTTGTTCTGTTAGAAATGTAATATAATTTGACTGGTTGTTCTGACACGACAAATAAATAAAGTCCAAACCAAGAGACTACAAACTATTTGGTTCATGGTGGTTCATATGCACATTTACCCCTGCTCAGTTTCTACAATTACATGCAAAATACAGACAGCTACAAAGCTCAGTAGTGGTCAGGACTCTCTCGTTCCAATTCCATCTTATAGAAATATATAGCTATTGACACACTATAGCAATGAGTACAAAATGGGCAGTGAAGATAACCCATCCCATCTGTTTATGCTTTCTAGAGCAGGTACTGAGAAGCAAAAAAATCCCCAAGAAAAATGGTAGTGATGTCTGTAATTTCTGCTGTGGCTTCCACATGGATATAATCTTGACCATATTCAGTAACACAAACATAGACTCAATTGAAAATAAAACAATGTCTATGATCTAATATGGATTCTAGAATTGTAAAGGATAAGGCAGCTATGGACCCAACATGTACATCTGAAAGACAAGAAACAATCCAGTCAAGAGGCAACTGCATTAGACACCTTAAAATGTAACCAGAGTCTGATGAATGATTTTCCCACAATCTGTTTCTGAGATCAACCAACTTATCAAAGACATCTGAGATGCCAGTGTTCGCCAAATCAGACAGCAATTTAAGGCTCTCCAATACAAATGGGAGCCATTTCAAAATGCAATCCTTTACCTTGAGAAGGTAGCACCTGACTTTTTCTTACATATATATTTGTCCTTGTTGTGTGACTTGAATGAATTTCAGACTTATGACAACCCAATGGTGGACTCATCATGTGGTTTTCACAGAGGGCTTTGCCCTTCCCTTCCTGACTGAGCCTAAGACAGTATAACTTTCATAAAATCACCTAATAGTTTCCATGGCTGAGTGGGCATTTAAACTTTGGTGTCTCAGTGACCCAATCCAATACTCAAACAACTACACCACACTGACTCTACCACCATATACATTTTAATCTGGTACAAACCATTGCTGGAACAGGTTATCAATTTGGACCTGCCTACGGTTTTATTTAGGAGCCCCCGGTGGCGCAGTGGGTTAAAGCGCTGAGCTGCTGAGCTTGTTGATCGAAAGGTCACAGATTCGATTCCGGGAGTGGCGTGAGCTTCCACTGTCAGCCCTAGCTTCTGCCAACCTAGCAGTTCAAAAACATGCAAATGTGAGTAGATCAATATGTACTGCTCCGGTGGGAAGGTAATGGCGCTCCATGCAAACATGCCGGCCACATGACCTTGGAGGTGTCTATGGACAATACCAGCTCTTCAGCTTAGAAATGGAGATGAGCACCACACCCCAGAGTCAGACATGACTGGACTTAATGTCAGGGGACAACCTTTACCTTATGGTTTTATTGCAGAATTCCACTGTGTCCTTTGACCAGTTACTAGGTCATGTGGTTACCTATTACCTGTTAGTAGTACTACCATTGGTGGGCCTTACATGACACAATCTGTTCACCTTACCTTTGTCTCATGCTCACCTATGACATAATTTTGGAAAGTTGATAGAAGCATTCAAAGTCCGGCAGTAGATTATTAAGAAGGATTTTATAAAAGATACATATTTAGTCTTCACTATGACTTCTGAATGAATTACAAATACTCCCTCATATTCTTCATCCAAACCTTGAAGTCCTTGACCAATGTTAAAACTGCTGACCAATGAATGTGCAGGTATTTATTCATCTTTCCAGAAACGAGTGGTTAAGAGTTAATTTGATTTCCCCTAAAATGATCCATTCTTCGAATCAATAATTTCTTTAAATTCACAGACAGTGACATACCATCATAAACTAAATGTTTTGAAAGAAATGTATTTACTTTAAGAATTGCAGACTTCAGGAGCCCTCTGTAGGTAGTCTCTGGAAATTTGTTTTCCACATCTCAATAGGATCTGAATCTACAACCAGCCGCAGTCTACATCTTTTGCAAACCTGGAAGCATGATTATTATGCTTTTGATGAGATTTCAGTTAGAAGCTGGACATCTTTAACCCTTGATTAATGGCCACTTTACACAGCAGAGAAGGATATTATGGGGCACCAGTAGTACATATTCTCATTTGGTGGTGATTTCCATGACTGCAGACATGAAGTCATGATCACAGAAGTTGCTGCACGTATTACCAATGCACACATAATATGCTTCTTCATGCAGCTCTGTCTCAAATTAGCAGCCCAATTTGTAACTGAGATGAGAGGTGAAGCACATAAATTTCAACTCAGCAGGTGCTGGTGAGACACCTTAGCAAATTAATTTGGTGTGGTGATAAAAGTGTTCAAACTTGTACCCACAGGAGAAACCGAAGACATGCTCAAGATGCTCAAAATATTATTATTTAGTAGGAAAGAAAAAGGTCTGGTGCGTTATGACCTGTATAACTTTTAAGTATATCTTCGAAAGCTATATAAAATCACAAAAGGACACAATATACATGAATAATAATTCAATACATAATATAATGTTACATAAAATCATTATTATATTTATTTATTGCCTTATTTAGATTTTCACCTCAAACAGGTTTTTTTTACTAATACAACAACCATCTTCTAACCATCTTGAGATATATCTCTAGTTTGTTGTTGTTGTTGTTGTTGGCAGATTTTATTGGATGCTCCTCAGTTTCTGTTTCTTTTATTCAAATTTGTATAACAATTCCAATGAGAATAGCCACCTTTATGCTGATATTTCAGTCTTCAAGAAACTACTGCATTTTGCATCTTTCTTCCACATCTTGGAAACCAATATACAGGGTCTTACTAATATTTGAACTTTAGATAGAAAATTTATGTTGTGAACACATAAACCAATATTTACTATAATATCTCAGTAGTCAGCAGGGATACCCTGGAGATCCTGCTCCAGAGACAAGGATATGAACAGTGGGTTCAAATGAAAAGGAAAGAGGTTTCACTTAAATCTTGAGAAGAACATCTTTGCTGTATGAACTGTTTGACAGTGAGAGAGAAGCACCCAATGAAGGTAGACTTGGGTATTAAATATTGTTTGGATATTAAATGTGGAACTATACTCTAAACAATGTTTCACAAAGATATCATATTAAACAAACAACAATCAAAGGGGTAAGGTAAAACAAAAGCACTTGCTCTTCTCGACCAATTATTATTTATTATTTATGGATGACAATAATTGAATCAATGGAACTAATCTGTTCAATCTGTTCTAAACAGACACTCTGGCTCACAATTTGGATCCACTCCTGGATATGACAGATCAGAGGTGCAACAACTCTCCATGATACAGAGTGTTTTTCACTAGCTTCATCTGTTTTACCTTCCTAGACAGCCTAATCTGTTTGCCATGATTTGGCAACCTGTTTGCTCTACTGGAGGAGTGGGGAAAGTGTATGCCCTGAGCCACATACACATCCAAACCTCTTCAGCTTCTTCTAGCCTCAACTCACAACACTCCCAAATACCCCCCAGATACCCCAATTGTTCCCACATAACCCAAAGCTGTGAAAATTGCCCACCAAAACTATTTCCTTCATTCCTTTGATCATCTTAGTCCTTTCAAATGACCAAAAAATGACCTGAACACAAATTATGATATCGCTTTAGTTCTAGCACTATTTTCCTTCTTGGGCTACTGTACTATGCTGCCCATCATTATACAATTGAAGACAGGTACAAAACTAGAATTAGCGCAAAATAAGTCTGTGAGAGTACAAAGTGCTCTGAGCAATTATTGGGAGTGCTGCATCACCAATGTCTCTCAGGACTGGCAAGGGACTCTCCACACCAGCGAAGTTGGTGGAGGGAGCAATTTGCCTCTCCCCCCGAATGAAGAGAATGAATGGTTCCAGTGGAACCATCTGGAAAAGGGGGCGAGGGTTGGCTGACTGTTGCAGCCAGCCTCCTCCCTCATTCGGCAGTGAGATTTCAACCCACCACGCCCGCCCAATGACAGTATAATTATTTGGTTGCCATCTGGAACTGGGTAGGAATTTTTTGCCTCCTATGTTCTGGGTTTTTTTTTTTCGCCTACCCTATACTGTTATTAGGGGCTAGCTGGGATGGTGTGTTTTAATTAGGCTAGTATAAATAGCATAGGAAAACACAGATATTGATGTATACACAAGGCACCCCTTAAGGGTTGGGGTCATTACACAACAAACACTCACCTAGAGGTCATCAAATGGGTGAGGGGACATCACATGGCACAGAAATGGGAGAGTATGAGATCAATAATTTGATACAGGCTTCTCCAGACCTTTACCTTAGAGCAGTGGTTCTCAACCTGGGGTCCCCAGATGTTTTTGGCCTACAACTCCCAGAAATCCAAGCCAGTTTACCAGCTCTTAGGATTTCTGGGAGTTGAAGGCCAAAAACATCTGGGGACCCCAGGTTGAGAACCACTGCCTTAGAGGTTGCCCGGTTTGGGCTCCAGGGGACACAGATATTACACACAGAATAGCCGAGGACGCTGCCTTGGTTTGGACACCAAGTTCCTAGGCACATAGTTTAGTTCAGTTAAAGTTAAATAGGTAGCATTTAATAAAGTTGCCCAAATTTGAATCTAAACTATTTTTTCCAGTCTCGTTATTTCAGGGATTAAGGGGCAAATGTGCCCGTCCTATGACACTGGACCTCTCTTCAGGCATGGATCCCGCCAGATCCTATCACATGACATCAATTTACACCCAGTGGAGCCCTGTATCTGAAGATAGGTCCAAGCATCACAGAACACAGGCAGCAACATGGAGCCTTCTCATGTTGCATAGAAAGCAACAGAGGAAACTGGGGCCACCCAGATTCACCACAATCATGAGGAATCCCCCCACTGTCACCCAGATCAGGGACCTCAACATGATGAAGTCCCCACTCTGCTTCCAGGTTCATTTTAAAGGGAAGATCCTGAGTAACTTTAAAGCCTTTTATAGTTTGAGATTCAGGTACCTGATTCTCCTTCTTCCGTTGTCTGTTGGGTGGCAACTAGGAAGAGGGTCTTCTCAGAGTCATACCTAATGGAATTAAAACTTTTGGTGTTTCTTCTGAAATCATTTTGAAATCAGTGTCCTATGACATTGAACCTCTCTTCAGGCATAGAGCCCATCAGATCCTATCACATGACGTCAATTTACATCCAGTGGGGCCCTGAGCCTGAAGACAGGTTCAAGCATCACAGGAGGCAGTGCCAGCAACACGAAGGCTCCTGTGTTGCATAGAAAACAACAGCCAGATTCACCGCAATCCATGGGGAATCCTCCCACTGTCACCCAGATCAGGGACCTCAACATTATGAAGTCCTCACTCTGCTTCCAGGTTCACTTTAAAAGGAAGCTTTGGAGTACCTTTAAAACCTTATATAGTTTGAGATTCAGGTACCCAATTCCTCTTCTTCTGTTGTCTGGACTTATCTAGTGGGTGACAACTAGGAAGACGGTCTTCCCAGAATCATACCTAATGGAATTGAAACTTTTGGTGTTTAATTTGAAATCATTCAGATGCAAGATATATCTTTTTAGTCTCCCAGAAGCCATAACATTGGCTATCCCCAGCATTTGTTGTTTTTTTTTGCTGTTCTTTTATCTGATGAGATACATTTTATTATATTTATTTTGAAGTTCTTGTTGCATTCTTGTATTTTATGTTTTTTAGAGAAAAAACACTACTCAACAGTTATTGAAAGGCAGGTTAGAAGTATTTAGTTTAATGATTTATTTTAAAATTACCACCAATGTTCAGTTTAAGGAAGTTTAAACGTGGTTTTATTGTTTTAATAAAAATATCTTTAAAAACTGAAGACAGCAGATGCCATAGAAGAGATGTGTTAGGGTTAGGAGATGGAATCCTCCTTCTCTATCATGGTTAGAATATATCTTCTGAGGTAGCATCTCCATTTACATTTTTAAGAAGAAAGATTTCTCCCTCTGGAAAATATTGTTTTAACTGAAATGCAAATGTATGCAGATGTGTTTAATCAATTTGGTCAATCAGACAAAGATCATGTAATTAATCTGCCAAGGTTTCTTTAACTGGGTGAAAGGCATGCTCTATTTATTATTTCCACTGCTATGGAATAAACTGGAAAAAGTAGATATATTAGTGGAACCAAGAATGCATCAGGAAAGGGAAGACATAATATTTACTACTTTGTTCAGAGAAAAGTATTTTCAGTTGTTTTGAATACTGGTCTGTTTTCAGCTGTATAAACCAAATTTTGTCAGAAGAGATTAGACCGAGAAAGGGTCCAGAAATGTTACCTTTAAAATATAAATCTTTGCCTTCTAACTTTTTTCCACCTCACATTTTACTCTAAATCTGACTAAAGAACCTATCAAGAGACTTAGCAAATCATCATGTCTTACTGTAAAGTAATTTACGGCAGCATTCACAGGCAAGCAACAGCAGGCTCAAAACCCATTACAGCCAAAGATAACAACATTAACTTAATCCTGACAGGCAAAATATTCCAGTCAATACACTTGCAGGTATGGTATGCTGAAATTTCCAACTACAAACAATCATGTGGAAGGTCAGTGCCAAAGATTTTTATGTTTTAAAGGAAGGAAAGAGTTTAAGGATGAGAAGTGGATCTCCAAACCTAAACCCATTTATTCAAGAATAAATCCTATTGCTTCTGAGGGAACATGAGCCCAATTTCAATGTGACACTAGGTGGACAAGATGAACTGGCACATATTTGCATGTAACAGCATCACATTTATAACAACTCAGCTGCTACTAGAGCTTGGAAAAGTTACTATATCCCCTAGAATCTCTACTCATAGACCTAATAAAGAGACCTGGACCAAAAGCGGTGCCAGACAAATACATAATGCTATCATATCCATGATATGGCGAATCCTCATAAAGCGAATCGCGAAGTGGCGATGGAACACTGTACAAATTTGATTTGTCATTTGTACAGCCCAGGAGGTGGGAAGGACCACCATAATGGTGTCCCAGTACTTTTCTTTTAATCTAAAGCTTGTTTTGGGGGCTTGCGGGGAGGAAGAGGGCTTCATCTCACACCATGGGCTCCAGGATCCCAAAAGGTGCGAGATGGCAAATGGAGACTCACCCCCAGGTAATCCCAGGACTATCTGGGGGTGAGTCCCCACAGGCCCAATATCCCATTAGACCCGGCATTTCAGGAATGCCCGAATCTAATGGGATATCTAATTAATTTGCAACAAAGCAGGGAAAGCCTGCTTTGTTCCGAATTAATTCGCTTTTACCCGAGGTGTCGTTTGGATGCCTCAGGTAAAAACTCAACAGTCCCAGCATTTTAAGTCCTGCCTGGGCCCTGAGGTATTTTGAAGCTAGAAAACAATTGGGGCAGATGAATAAAAGTATAAATTGATGCTTTTCCAAGTGTGGCCATCTATCCATCTAGCTCATTACTACTTATTTCAGGAAACCAAAGAATTTCAGGAGCTACGTGTCTACATTAGGACTGCAGTTGTTGACTGATTTCATTCTCAAGGAAACTAAAAAAAAAATTTAGCAGTTTTCTTTCCTTTGCAAGCAAGTCTTTAGATGTGCATTACCAGGGCCGTAGCCAGAAAAAAAAAATCGGGGAGGGTTGAAAATTTGGGAGGGGGGGTTGAAAATTTCAGGGGGGGGGTTGAAACATGCCTCTTAGCTCATGCTGAAGCAAAAAGCTCAGCAGGGACAGAGCAGCCTTCAGTAGCCTGCAGCTCCGCCCCTGTCAACCACCTCCACCAAGTCTGGCCTCCCTAATGAGAGCATTCAACACCCCCCCCCCCAAACTTGGTTGCTTCGCTATATTTGCTATTGCTGCAAGTAATGACAGTGTGAATAAATTGTCAATATTTGCTTGAGATAGTGCTTGCAGTTCTGGAGGGACTCTTAATTTTTTGCATCTCATAGACTTAGCAAGGGAATTTAGTTAACCAGTTAAATTCATGAGTAAACCAGTTTTTTTTTAACCTGAAAATTTTGGGGGTGGGGTTGAACCCCTAGCCCCGCCCCCTCGCTACAGGCCTGTGCATTACTATTCACAAGACTATTCACACATCAAGACTTACCCTGTGCAAAACTTGAACATGATTGTACTGTCGAAGGCTTTCATGGCCGGAATCACTGGGTTGTTGTAGGTTTTTCCGGGCTAAATCGCCATGTTCTGGAGGCAATTTTTCTCCTGACGTTTCGCCTGCATCTATGGCAAGCATCCTCAGAGGTAGTGAGGTCTGTTGGAAGTAGGAAAAATGGGTTTATATATCTGTGGAATGACCAGGGTGAGACAAAGGACTTTTGTCTGCTGGGGCTAGCTGTGAATCAAGGTGACCAAGCCATTGAATGCTAATCAAGGTGATCAGCTGAAACATTGACAGCTAGCCCCAGCAGGCAAAAGTCCTTTGTCTCACCCTGGTCATTCCACAGATATATAAAATCATTTTTCCTACTTCCAACAGACCTCACTACCTCTGAGGATGCTTGCCATAGATGCAGGCGAAACGTCAGGAGAAAAATTGCCTCCAGAACATGGCCATATAGCTCAAAAAAACCTACAACAACCCGTTGAACCTGATTTTTTTGCCAAGAAAAGTGCTTTTCCTGCACAGAAAAGGCTAATTCTGCACAGAAATGCTGTTTTCTGCATCAAAACTGTAAATTGGAAAATATCAAACTGTGAAGATTCTTATTAACTCAAGCTTCTCCTTATTATTGTTTCCCTGACATTCAAGAAACATATTTTTCAATCATTTCTTGAATATTTTAATATTTCCTTCTGCATTGGACTCCCACCCACCCACTCAACTAGGGTTGTACTACCACCATGGTTTTTGCTGTCACTGACAGATATTCAGCTGCTTCTAAGCATTCCATACTGCTATTTCCACTAACAGTGGTTATCTATGGTTCACCATTTGTCAAAGTACCTTCCTGCTGGAATGAAGGTCAGAGCATTTACTGTGGAAGACTAAAAATACAGGAACATTTCGCATTGTTTCCAGAGCAGTTGAGGGCTGCAGATCCAAGTTCTTGTCTACTTTAATGGATAACAATTCCATGATATCTCATTAGTCATGTTATCTCTTGGAAGGAGAGAGACTAAATCTGCAGCCTCAGTCTTTCTGTGTGCAAAGCATGTAATTTTGCACAGATCAATCCTAATTCGAAGTAATCTTGGAGGTCATTGTCAGAAGACACTGTGAACAGGGCCATCTTTTTTTACTAGTGAGACTTCAACGTGGTTTCACAGTATCACAGTGATACATTTTAAACTAGCAGCAATAAATGCTGCTACATTTAAGAGAGCATGGTTTCATTTCTGGGACTTTAGTATTGTAATTACACAGATGACTGGGGCTTTGTGATTTTGTGCAGCAGCAAGACAAGGCTTTGTAATGGAGGTACCTTATTTACAGCAACTGAGAAGTATCAAACTGTGCCTACGATGAAGTGGAGAATTATGACTACAATAATAATTAACATGTTGCTCTGACATGACTCAATTTCCAGGAGAAAGCGGATTCTCCTCAGGGAAGTACAGTCTAGAAGGTTAAGTCAACCATGCGTCATTAAACAAATGCATGCCACTCGATCAACTTCCAATAATGATGCAACTGCTGTACAACCAGGGGAGGTCTAAGCTATGACTTCCTTCTTCCTTCCTTCCTTCCTTCCTTCCTTCCTTCCTTCCTTCTTTCCTTCCTTCCTTCATTTGATGTGGGGTTTTTTTAATTAAGGAAACCTGTAAAAACTAGTTATGTCCTTTAGGAAGAAAACAGATGTCGGCAAATAGGCAAACAAAAGAAAGACGCACTGATGATGTTACAAACTTAAGAGGATTAATAAAATGCAGATTAATCTGAATAGTGGGTGGAAAGGTAACAATGTGAGTGAAAACACATACAGGAAAAGGTAAGCTTCAGTGGCTGCAGATTTGGAAGAGGTGGTTGGGGAAAACCTGTGTTTTAGTTTGTTTTGCTTTTTAAAGATTTAGCTAAAGTCACTAAGAGGACTTTGAGCAAACTGGTTTTCATTATATGGTGGTAAGTCTGGGCTATAGGTACCCAAGCACAGAAATCCCACCATCATGGGGATAGGAATCTGTGTGCCGTCCACCCAGATGCTATAAAAAATAAAACAGCGATGTGCTTCTCTCTATGTCTGAGCGAACTGCAGGTGTCTTTCTTGAGAAGCTTGAGATACTCAGCAACTGAGGCTATTACTGGTTTTAGACATCAAAAAGGATATTTATTTATACAAAGTCCTTGCAGACTTGGCACAGTACATCAAAGTTGCAAACAAACAGTCAATAAATGAAACCACAGAGATATTTTTTTCTTTTCTTCAGTTACAGAGGTAACCTTTTCTCCAGATGGCCGATAAGATCCTACACCCTAACCCTGAGCTGTCATGGTTATAAAAAACATTTTCCCCCCCTATCTATAACTTAAGGTTAATCTGGAGACAAAGCAGTGAAGACTCTCTCTCTATAACTATATAACTCAATCTTCTCAAATAAGCTTATCTATCTATAATATCTCAATATAGCTCAATACACGATATACTATCTATATTAACTCAATATAGCTTAATATACTTCTTTATAGCTTAATATCTTAATATACAATATACAAGACACAATATATAATGTATAGCTTAATACTCAATATATAATATATAATATTCTATCTATAGCTTGATATAGCTTACTCAATTTATAATGTATAGTTTTTGCAATGGTTTTCCCAGAGCTACCTGCTTAACCATCAGCACGTCTGAAGTCTTTCCTCTAAACTAAAAAGGCAGGGGAGATTCCAAAATGGAGATCTCTTCCCTGGGAGAAAAGGCAGTCCCTAGATCCAAAGAGATACCTTACTGAACCAATAGCTGCAAAGGAGACCTGTGGACTGGCTTTGCAGACCCTGATACTGTTAACTTTCAGGGCTCTTGCAAAGCTGTAGCAGCCCTGGGAGAAAATGCAAGAGGGAGCAACCTCAAGCAACTGTAAAGTAAGGCAAATCAGGCTCCTGGGAGATGGAACAATCTGGATAGTTTATAAGTGGTGGAGCCGAGACAGAAACAATTACAAGCTAGATACTGAGCTGACATTCCATGAAAGAATAGGAAATGAGGATGCAGGAAAATCCAACGGGAAAGAACATCAATAGCCTAGGAGACCATAAAGGTGAGAACAGGCAGGTGAAGAGACTGGGGATAGATAGACTTGAGAAAAGTTAAACATGATTCTCCCGTGAAGTCAATGATATTTCCACTTTGGCTGGAAAATTCCCCTTTCATTATTTAGTAACATGCTCTCAATCTATATGTATAAAAATGCTCTCTTAGTTTTGAGTGACATCACAACTCAAAAACCGCTGAACTAATTGGCACCAAATTTGGCCACAAGACATCTACTAACCCAAGGAGTGACCATCACTCAAAAAATTGATTTTGTCATTTGAGAGTTGTAGTTGGTAGGGTTTATAGTTAACCTACAATCAAAGAACATTCCGAACTCCAACAACAATGGAATTGAACCAATCTTGGGACACAGGACTCCCATGACCAACAGAAAATACTGGAAGCATTTGGTGGGCATTGACCTTGAGTTTTGGAGTTGTAGTTCACCTACAGTATGGACCAATACAATGAAGAATCTAGACCAAACTTGGAATGAATATTCCATATACCCAAATATGAACACAGATGGAGTTTGGCGGAAATAGACCTTGACATTTGGGAGTTGTAGTTACTGGGATTTATAGTTCACCTACAATGAAAGAGCATTCTGAACCCCACCAATGATAGAATTGGGCCAAACTTCCCACACAGAATCCCCATAACCAATAGAAAAGACTGTGTTTTCTGGTGGTCTTTGGTAATCCTTTTGAGACCCCCTCATGACACCCCCCCCCCAGGGGTCCCGATTCCCAGGTTGAGAAATTCTGCCTGAAGGCCATCCAATTCCCTTCATGGGGCAAGAAAACATATTCAAAGCCCTCCAGACAAACAGCCACCCAGCCATAGATATAGCTAGATATTTATGATCCAGACATACACATTTATTTGTATATGACAGAATTAGTATCATAGATTGGAAAGGGACCCCTAAAGAAGGATGGCTATATGTTGCATGTTACAGAGGCAAACCAGACAATCTCTACATCAACACTGACAAAGAAACAACAAGGAATACTGGCTTGTTGTAGGTTTCTTCGAGCTATATGGCCATAGTCTAGAGGCATTCTCTCTTGACGTTTCGCCTGCATCTATGGCAAGCATCCTCAGAGGTAGTGACCTACAACAACCCAGTGATTCCGGCCATGAAAGCCTTCAACAATACATTGAACAAGGAATACCGTTTACCCACACGCATGATGAAATTACATATATTGGAAGCCAACACTTTCTCATTACTTTATTTTCCAGATCATCAGACTGGGCCACAGCAATGCCTGGCAGGGGGAAGCTAGTGCTGTATAAAATGTTTAATACATTTTAGTCGCCTTATATAATGATCTGCCAAAGGTAGCTGCACTTTGAAGGATTCTATGATCTGGGTAGGGCAATGTTTGGCAAAATCAAGTATTCACAGTTTTGTCCAACTTCAGAACTATTCCCAGCCTGGAAGCATTGTTTATGGTTACTGGCTGATTCACAAACCTATAATGAAACTTTGTCATTAATGCAAGAGCTGAGTTGCTGCTCCAGGTAATGTATAAGGGTAATGTACTTGTTAATGTATAAAAGAAAAGGATTCATTGAAAAGCTCAACAATCTCCTGTTTCTGTGTGTGCATAGAAGGATATAGTAATAGGATATGGAACATTTTACTATTACGTTTAAATTATAAAACAGAAAGTTGCGTTATTTTAAATATGTGTGCACACACATATATGTCAAGGGGTGAAAGAGGGGGATTCAAGTTCCTTTGTCTTAACCAAGAGCTCAATCCTTAACTCATGAACATCTATGAAAGCGTCACTGTTAACTTTAATAGGTTTAGAGGCAGACCAATAATGTTTCCTATATTTCTTCTGAAAGTTTCCAAACAGTTCATATTCTCATCATTTTTTCCTCACAAAAAGTAACATGAACTTTGTACACAGACTGAAGATTTGGAAAAAGGAAAGGAAAAAGGGAAGGAAAAAGGACAATGTTGCTTTAGCAGACAATTTGTCACATAGCTTTTAAGTTTTACTAGCCCGGAGAGGTATCCAACAACTAAATAGTGAGAGGAAAGTGAATGATTAGCTGGCAGCCCTTCAGGCTACTGAAAGATAGTTTTAGTAGCCTGTCATGAAAATCTGTGGCCCGAGGCTCCAGGGCTACTTTTTATTTCCAAGCCTGTTATTGATTTTGGTATGAAGAAAAATAATTTGGTATTGTTGCTTAAGGTGTCACTGAGAAAAGGAGTGGGGGTTGGGTGGAAAACGCAGCTCCGTATCATTTGCTAACTGTTTTTTTTAGCCCCCATTTACATTTTCTTACACCAGGGCTTGCAATGGTAAATGAAGGCATTTACTACTTAAAGGTACTACTGTCTTTATGAAACATGGCACTCTAATCGAAAACACAAGTAAACTGAAAATTAAATTTAAAAGCCTATAATTTAGTATCTTCCTTGCCAAGAATGATGACTTTCATTTGTGACGGGAATCCAGAGCGGCTCAGGGTCAGTCTGGTGTGTGTGCTATTTCCAGGTCTCTTGCAAAGGCTGATGGTGTTGATTAATTTCTAAGGACTTCGCTTTGTCTTCTCCAGCTCACTGAACAACTTCATTTCAGCTGATGAGTTCAAACAGGGGTCAGAACAATCCTCATTTCTGACAATTCCACAAAATGGGAATTAATTTTATGACTTAGGACTGCCCGCATTTAAAACTAAGCAGAAGAACTATCGGGCCAAGTTAGCATGGGGAGGGAAAAAAGAAATCTGTTTGCAAAGACTTCCTACTGGTCGGATTTAGGGTTTTTTTGTTTCGTTTTGTTTAGGAAGGTTTGATTTTTTAAAAAATACAGATGAATATTTACTTAATGAAGCAGGTGGCTAAATGTCTCACAAGATCAAATGCCTAGAAACCAATCGGCTAGCACTCTTCTTATCTTTAGCAAATAAAAAGTGCATTTGTGTTGCTTTTGATCACAATTCAGCAAACAATCTGGATGACATGTAAATCTTTCACTCAGAAGTTGAGATTCCAGCAGGTTAAAAGAGTTATAGGTCATTCACTGCATCCTGAACTGCTTTAGAATTAGATTGTTGCAACAATCACTTATATCTTTTTGTATCATTGTTTTAACACAATCTTTTATTACCTTCAAACACAAACACACACACTGAATATTGAAGGAGGTAGTAAGAATGTTTATGATATAAATTATTATATTATATTGAAATCTTTCCAGTTCACATACACTCATATGTCTCTTACAGGTATATATATTTTTAGAAAAATGTATCACAAATTTTCTTCTTCAATGTAGCAATGCTGAAATATCTTCTTGATAATAACAGCATAATTCAGTTGACAAGGACCAGAACTGCAGACCCATGGGCACCTGAGAATACATAACTCAAGTTAGTAGGATACTGAAATATGAATCTCACTCTAAATTTCCCTTTCATAGGTGTATGACTGAAACAGAAAATCATTAATTGATGACACAAAGGAGGTATTTTCAGGGTGAAAGAAAAATTGGTAACACAAAGAAGATATTTTCTGGGTAAAATGATAACTGGCAACACACATTTTCAGTGTAAAACTACCTTTGATATGGAACTGAATTGCCTTGCTCTTCTTGATAGGCAAGGGATGTTAACTTTTGTTAATCTTCATGAATCTCTCTATAGTTTGTCCTGGCAGCCACAGTATTCTCCTATAACTGGGTTGGAAATAGAATGTACTATTGTTAGAATAACAGAATAATAGAGTTAGACGAGACCACATGGGTCATCTAGTCCAACCCCTTGCCATGCAGGAAAAACACAAAGTATCCATGACATATGGCCATCTAGCCTCTGTTTAAAAGCCTCCAAGAAAGGAGCTTCCACCACACTCTGAAGCACTGAGTTCCACTGTTGAACAGCTTGTATGCTCAGGAAGTTCTTCCCAATGTCCTTTCCTGTAATTTGAACCCATTGCTCCAAGTCCTAGGGCGTTTCCAGACAGGGCTTACCCCAGGAGCATCCACGTTTAAAAAACACAAATGTTCCTGGAACCCTGACCACACTCACCCCAGAAAGCATGCAATTTCTGGGGTGGGTGTCCAGATGTCCTTCCAGGATTGGCCTGGGAGGACACCAGGATACTCTACCCCCCTCAACAACCCACTGATATAAGATTAGTCTGACACTACTTGTTTTTGGAGAAATCCATGTTGACTTTTAGGAATCACAGCATTCTTTTCTTAGTGATTACGGACTGCATCCAATTATCTGCTCTCAAATCTTTCCTAGTATTGATGTCAGGCTGACTAGATGGTAATTATTTGGGTCCTTCTTTTTTCCCCTTCTTAAAGATAGGGACAATATTGCTCTCCTCCAGTCTGTTGGGACCTCTCCTGTTCTCCAAGAATTCTCAAATATTATTGCCAGTGTTTCTCAAATGATTTCTGTTAATTCCTTCAACATTCTTGGATGTAGTTCATCTGGTCCTAGAGACTTGAATTCATTTAGAGTAGTGAGGTATTCCTGGACTACTTCTTTACCTATTTTCAGTTGCATTTCCCCTATTACCTCTTTAAGGGTCTTCAGCCATATCTGTGGTTTAGCTTCCAGACGGTTATGCTGAGGAAATGCTGCTCCACCATCTAGCTAGCCGAGGTGTGCATTTTTTTGTTTGTCTTGTAATTCAGACCAAATTCATTAAATTTTGTACTTACAAGCGATATCTGATATGTGGGTGTGGCCCATGCCAAAAATTTACGAATAGAAACTTACTCCATACTTTTTCATTTTATTTTTGTAAATCTTAATAGGCTCCCAAAGTCAATTTCCTTTTCAGTGCAAGAAAGCCAAGCCAAGCCAAAAAGGCTGCCTTAGTGACTTACCTTGCCTTTTCTCTAAATTAATGGAGTCTCAACATTAGTAGTGGGTAAAAGAAGGAATAGTGTTTGCTAGGAACAGCACAGGACTCTGGGAAATGTAGTTTGGGAGGGAAGGAGCTCTATGCCAGAGATTTCAGAGGGCTCTGCCCTAACTAATTTCTCAGAATGAATCAGCATCAGAAAACACCAATCAGGGTAGTGGAGAGAAAGATTTGTCTCTCCCTAACAGCAGCCAGTTAGAGTTCCAATGAATGATTGAATCTGCAAAGAGGAGTACTGACGGATACTTCTAATAAGTAGATCTCTATACTGGGCTGGGAAGACATCCCTAAATGGATGGCCCCCATGCTATTGAGGAAGCATATTAATTAGTTTAGAAGCCAGATGGCCATCTGTCACTAGAGTTTTGATGGTGCCCTTCTGTCTAGAAGAAGGGTGTTGGACTACATGGCTCTTGAGGGTCCCCTCCAACTCTAGTATTCTATGAAAATTTAGAATTGGTTAATATTGATTTCTTTTAGTTAATATGGGAGGCATTCAAAGAGATAGCTGTTGTGGTGTTTAAAAAAAAAATCTCAAAAAATTAAATCCCTAAAATCAGTAGATGTATGAATATTTCTGACAGTTGGGGCCCCCTGTTATCTCCTGTGATTGTATAGAAAATTCAAGGAGATAGTACTTGTAGTTTTTTTAAATTGTTTATAAAACTTTTGAAATTTCTCCAAAAATCCATGGATGAATAAAATGTTCTGAAATTTGGTGGGCTAATAGTGGTAAATATGCTGTACCATTGTATCAAGTTTTACCCCAGTAGCTTTAAAACAAGGGAGAAAAGAGCCCCTGAAATTATAGTAATTTGTGCGCGGTGGATGGTGCAGTGGGTTAAACCACTGAGCTGCCAAACTTGCTGAGCAAAAGGTTGATAGTTCGAATCTAGGGAGCAGGCTGAGCTCCCGTTGTTAGCCCCACTTCTGCCAGCCTAGCAGTTCAAAAACATGCAAATGTGAGTAGATCAATAGTACCTCTTCTTTGAGAAGGTAACGGCACTCCATGCAGTCATGCCAGCCACATGACCTTAGAGGTGTCTTTGGACAACCCCAGCTCTTCAGCTTAGAAATGAAGATGAGCATCACCGCCACCCAGAGTCAGACATGACTAGACTTAATGTTAGGGGAAACCTTTGCCTTTACCTTATACACAATTACTGTCATGAAATAGGGAAGAAATTTCATCACTCTCATAGTAACGATTTTTTTTTACTAACTATACTTTGGAAACACTTTAGAAATGAAATGCCAGTGCCCCCCAGTTTTGTAATGACTTTTGAACCATTTTTAATGGATCGAACATCCCTACTAGCTGGTGGCCGGTGATTTGCTACATTTTCCACATACACTTTTTAATATCTGAATGGGTTTATGGGCAACTCTGGACCTCCAAGTATTGTTCTACAGTAGTTCCCACCACTATAGCCATCACAGCCATGGATGAGGGATTCTGGGAGCTCCACTCCAACAACATATGGAGGGATACAGAAACAAAATGCACCTAGAAGGTTTCTGAGAAAAGTTGCAACAGCTGATAAAGACTTTAATAAAACAATAGCAAGGTTCAAATCCCAACTCCTCTTGATCTAACTGGCAAAAGTCTCTTAAAAGGTTGGGGATTTGCTCTAACAGTGATCTTTGCCTACTTGTCTTTTTTTATTTGTTCTCTGTATCTTCAGCAAAGCCACTTTGCTTACAGAACCAGCTGCTCAACAGTTTAATTGTTTAACTCCTATTGATCAACCGTTGCCTATCGACCTTGACGTGGAATATTTTTAGCATCATCACTCCTCTGACATCTCCTGATCAAACGGCTGATTTCCACAGATGTAGTTCCCTCCCATAATGGCTATTTACAACATACAGGCTAACCTCTCCTAACTAAGGAGGAAAACAGGAGATTTCTGAGAGGGCACAACACTGCCCATTCAGCCCGTTACACTGATTCTATTTCTATGTCACCTTCACTGCTACTAGGATGGGTTAAATATGGTGGAAGTGACCTTTCAAGACCTCAAGGGTATTATGTCAGAAATCATGTCTTACCATAACAATCTATCCAATCCTTTGCCTCATTACAGAGTCTCAAATGCTTACTCAGATCTTTCTACTGCATGAGGAAAGTGGGGGTGACTGAGTTACCCAGAAGAAACCATTTCTATTTGCGTTTCACAGTGTTTAGAATATCATCTCTCAAGAAGTGGGTCTGGTTCCCAGGCTGCCTCCTTTATTTTTATTTTTATTATTTTATTTTATTTTTATCTTTATTTTTATTTTTATTATTATTATTTTATTTTATTTTTATCTTTATTATTTTATTTTATTTTTATCTTTAGGGTCTATTTTTTTTTACTGTTACTTTGTATTCTGGTTTTATGTAAATCCATGTGTGTGGTTGTAATGGGATGGAGAGAGGATGATGATGAAGACATCGAAGTAAATGTCTTCTTCTTAATGTCACCAACTTCAGAACTGATACATGATCTTATACTAGTGTTACTTGAAATCCATGGGTGAGTGCCAGTCCATGAGCAATCATCTGCCAATCCTTGAAGAGTTTCTAGGAAAGAAAGAACGAACGAACGAACGAACGAACGAAAGAAAGAAAGAAAGAAAGAAAGAAAGAAAGAGAAAGAATGTCAGTCACTGGACATAAATATGGTACCAATACATTGGGGAGAAAACCAGCTACTCTGCCACATCAGATATCTGAAGAAGAAGAAGAAGAAGAGGAGGAGGAGGAGGAGGAGGAGGAGGAGGAGGAGGAGGAGGAACAACTTTATTTTTCTACCCCGTCTCCATCTCCCTGAAGGGACTCAGGGCAGCTTACATGGGGCCCAAGCCCAAGCAGAATACAATTAAAATAAAGCAATAACAATTAAAACAGCATAAAACAGCATAAAACAGTATAACAAAAATAGCTAGCAACAACACTAACAGCAGACTAATTTTGGAGTGGGGGAGGAAAACCACTACGTGAACTAGTTAAAGCAGCGTTTCTCAACCTGGGGGTCGGGACCCCGGGGGGGGAGGGTCGCGAGGGGGTGCCAGAGAGGTCGCCAAAGACCATCTAAACACAGTATTTTCTGTTGGTCATGGGGATTCTGTGTGGGAAGTTTGGCCCAATTCCATTGTTGGTGGGGTTCAGAATGCTCTTTGATTGTAGGTGAACTATAAATCCCAGCAACTACAACTCCCAAATGTCAAGGTTTATTTTCCTCAAACTCCACCAGTGTTCACTTTTGGGCATATTGTGTATTCTTGCCAAGTTTGGTCCATATCTATCATTGTTTGAGTACACCGTGCTCTCTGGATGTAGGTGAACTACAACTCCAAAATTCAACGTCAATGCCCACCAAACCCTTCCAGTATTGTCGAAGGCTTTCATGGCCGGAATCACTCAGTTCTTGTGGGTTTTTTCGGGCTATATGGCCATGTTCTAGAGGCATTTCTCCTGACGTTTCGCCTGCATCTATGGCAAGCTTACTCAGAGGTGAGGAAGCTTGCCATAGATGCAGGCGAAACGTCAGGAGAAATGCCTCTAGAACATAGCCATATAGCCCGAAAAAACCCACAAGAACTGACCTTCCAGTATTTTCTTTTGGTCATGGGGGTTCAGCATGCTCTTTGATTGTAGGTGAACTATAAATCCCAGCAACCTTAACTCCTAAATGACAAAATCTACCCCTCTCCCCAATCCCACCAGTATTCAGATGTGGGCGTATCAGATATTTGTGCCAAATTTGGTCCAGTGAATGAAAATACATCCTGCATATCAGATATTTATATTATGATTTATAACAGTAGCAAAATTACAGTTATGAAGAGCAACAAAAATAATTTTATGGTTGAGGGTCATCAAAACATGAGGAACTATATGAAGGGGTCACGGCATTAGGAAGGTTGAGAACCACTGAGTTAAAGGATAAAGTGGTTTAGTAAGGTAGATGACAATGTATAACAGCATAGGAAATATCATGGAAACAGAGCAAATTAACAGGATCAGTTAATATAGGATATCAGATTGAATGATAATTCAAGTCATTAAGAAACTTTATTTTATATATTTTTAGTTACTGAGGACAAGGTGTGCATGGAAAGATACCACACCAAAGTTCTCACTATACAGAAGAGACCAGAAAAGGAATGGGCTGCTGGTTAATAGTTTGTGTGGTGTCCAGTGATCTAACGTTATTGAATCAAGGGCATTAGGGATGACAGTAACTGGCTATCATATTGCTTCATTTGACCAACTTCAGCCATGAGTCCATTGTTTTGTTTATGTTTATTTATGACACTCAGATGTAAGAATGTACCACTGCTATGGATAGAATGAGAGTTGAGCTACTTCAGGGACTTAGAAAAGTAGAATGATCCTGGCTGTACTACTCAATAAGGTTGGCAGATGTTCCTCATATTGTGGCATTACTGCTTTTTTTTTTGTCGTGTCAGGAGTATCCTGTTTTGAGAGAACTGGCCGTCTGCAAGGACCTTGTCCAGGGGACACCTGGATGATTTTGATGTTTTATCATCCTTGTGGGAGGCTTCTCTCATGTCCCCGCATGAGGAGCTGGAGCTCATCCGCCTCTCCCCGGATTCGAACCTGCGACCTGTCGGTCTTCAGTCCTGCCGGCACAGGGCTTTAACCCACTGCGCCACCGGGGCTCTGGCATTACTGCTGTGTGAAGCACTATTATTCATAGGAATTAATGGGTATCAGTTTCTCATATGAGAAAGAGTAATTGGAATCACTCTTCACTTCACACTAAACCACAATGTAATGTGTGAAGCAGGCTTTTCCCACTCTTACCTGTACCCATAGAGCATTTTATTTCCTTTGCTAATTAAACGGGAGGGGGATTTTCAGCATAGCCTCATTCATTCATTTGCACAACTCTGCTCTTGGTTCCATGTCTTGTTTCCATGATCATGAATGCAATGATGATTATTCACCCAGGGTAAAACTAATGGTTCAAAGTAATTCCGCTGTTTACAGCTAGCATGACTTAATTTATAAACCTGACTCATTGAGAACCAAGAGTACTGTTCCAGACTCAGCTTGAATTCTTCATGGTAATTCTTTCGTTTTCCTTCATTCAAACCACTTGGCATTAAAGCAAACATAATGCCACTTGTAGTTTCAACCTAGTCTCTCCAGCATTCTTCTCTTTGACCTTTGAAGGAACGCTTTCAGTGGGAGAATGGAGTGTTCTCACTAATCCAGCAAGCAATATGTGAGCAATACGTTCAGCACCAATGGCCACATCGGAAATGCATGCGTCAGTGGCTGCAACTCGTTTTCTTGTCTTTATTTACATTCCATTAGTGACATTTGCATTGCTAGTAAATGGTAGCTAGCCACTTTTTTAAAAAAGAAAAAAAGAAAAGACTGTGCAAAAATTATTTGTGCCGTTTCTGGTCCGAAGCCAACTCTTGCTTTTTAAAGAATGCTTTATATATTTCATCCAGAGCTAATTCAAGTTCCATTTTAAGTACATATTAGTTATAAAGTTCTGAACAGATAGCTACCCTCCAAGGGAGACAAAAGTAGAGTACCTTGCAGGATGTGATCCCTGAAGACTGCTGGGAATAATTAAGAAAGAAGTGAAGAGAAATAATAAGAATAGTTAAATAAAGCTGTAAAGAGGCAAAGCAGTCATTTTCTTCTTCTCTATCCCTGTTTTACCGCACTTAGCCAGGAGCACCAGATCCTCAGGATATACTTTTAGGATACATTTCAAAAAGAGACCTCAAAAAGAGACAAGCTGTTATAAAACCGCTGTTGAAAAAGCCATCACTGGACCCCATTCAATTCGTCAACTATTGGCCAGTTTCCAATCTCCCCTATTTGGGCACAGTCCTGGAACGTGTGGTGGCCTCGCAACTCCAGGAGTTCCTGGTAGACACGGATTATCTGGATCCGGCACAGTCTGGCTTTAGGCCGGGACATGGTACTGAGACAGCCTTGGTCGCCTTAGTGGATGATCTTCATTGGAAACTGGACAGGGGGAGTATGTCCCTGTTGGTTCTGCTGGACCTCTCTTCGGCCTTCGATACCATCGACCACAGTATCCTCCTGGGACGCCTCGTGGAAATGGGCCTTGGGGGTACTGCTCTGCAGTGGCTCCAGTCCTTTCTCGAGGGGCGTTCCCAGAAGGTATTGCTAGCGGACTCCTGCTCGACTCCATGGCCATTGTTCTGTGGAGTCCCGAAGGGCTCTGTACTGTCCCCTATGTTGTTCAACATATACATGAAGCCGCTGGGAGAGATCATCCAGAGTTTCAGCGTTCGGTGTCATCTGTACGCAGATGATGTCCAACTCTGTTACTCCTTTTCACCTGCTACTGCACCACCGGAGCCCCCGGTGGTGCAGTGGGTTAAAGCCCTGTGCCAGCAGGACTGAAGACTGACAGGTCGCAGGTTCGAATCCGAGGAGAAGCGGATGAGCTTCCTCTATCAGCTCTAGCTCCTCATGCAGGGACATGAGAGAAGCCTCCCACAAGGATGATAAAACATCAAAATCATCCGGGCGACCCCTGGGCAATGTCCTTGCAGACGGCCAATTCTCTCACAACAGGACGCTCCTGACACGACAAAAAAAAAACCTGCTACTAAGATGGATGAGAGACAGGGCCTTCTCGGTGGTGGCCCCTCGGCTTTGGAATTCCCTCCCACCAGAGATTAGATCTGCTCCTTCCCTCCTGACCTTTAGAAAGCGAATAAAACCCTGGCTTTGGAATATGGCATACGATGATTGAGTCAATAATCCTTGTCCACATGAAAGGATGGCGATGAATTGTGACTGTATTTTATAACCTGGCTTGTGTAATGTGATGATGTATTTTATGGTATTTTATATTTTAATGTATAATGATGATGCACTGTGCTGTTTTTTTATATTACTGTATATGAACACATGTTGCGAACCGGGCTGAGTCCCTCTTCTGAGGTGGAGAAGACAGGTATATAAAACTTCTAAATAAATAAATAAATAAATCAAATCTTATATGGAGGGAGGGACTCATGTGACTGGATATCTCTGGAGTGGAAGTCCCAGCATTCCTACCTAGAAGAATCAATGGTGAGCAATGGTGGGAGCCAGGCCCATAGCCAGGATTTCGTTTCGGGGGGGGGGGGGGGCTGAATTTTTTCAGGGGGGGTTTCGGGGGGGGGGCTGAGTTTCGGGGGGCTGAGTCTGAGTGAAAGAGGGTCTAGCCTAGCAAACCTTTTGTATCATTACCCCAATACCCCCATGCATATGGGATATATTGAGTATGGTGATCAGATCATGATATGAATAAACATAACAGTTTAAATAATGCATCAGTAAGGCCTTTTCGCGAACCACCATGAGAATTTTGGGGGGGGGGCTGAAGCCCCTCAAGCCCCCCCCCCCCCCCCCGGCTACATGCCTGGTGGGAGCTGTAGTCCTGAAACAACATGGTGTTCTTATTGACTAAAAGTGTTTAAACAACTCAATAATTATTTGAATGGAGAACCACTAACTCCCATAAGTGGAGAAAAGTTAGAAATACAACTAGTAGAATTCCTAATCAAGAGAGCCATGCCTGTTCAAAAAGTGAGGTGTTTGTGTGTAATGGAGGACAATATTAAGAAGTCTCAGTCTTAAGACGAGTTGTCCTCTGCTCGTAAAGCACACTTCAAGCTTCAATATTATCTGTATTTCCTAGCTTCACATTCCTGCATCCAAGGCAGTGAGCAAGAGTGGGTGTTGACACTATCTGGTCCCTTTTCAGCTAATAAGTAGAAATGCTTCTGTCTGCAGAAACAAGGAGTACAGTCCCTGAAGGTGATAGTTAGGACACCCAAGGGCTGATGGCAATAGTCTAAGGGGTCAGAGGGCAGGAACCTGACCCTGTTACAGACTTCCATTTGGGAATAGAAATAGGGGGGAGCAGGCTGCATGAAGCCTAATATATTCTCATCTGATACTGCACCATACAGAAACAGCCACTGTGGGTACTGTTCATTGAATGTATTTATTTCTTTTTTTAACCCAACAACAATACATTTACTCTTTAAAAAGAATAATTCAAAAGTAACCACTCAAAATTACAATGACTATGTCATCGTATTTTATTATTTATTTATTATTTAGAGCTTTTATAAGGTCTTCTCGACCTCCGAGGAGGGACTCAGGCCGGCTAACAACAGAGAATCAATATACAAATAAACTAAAATACAGGGTTAGTCAAAATGAATAGGCCAATAAGAAAATTAATTTTAGACGAATGTATGTTTATTGTAACCAAACTACAGCTACGTAGCGACAGATAAACTATCAAAGTTTTGTCTCACCTTCAGAGATGTTCGATATGGGCGCCCCGTGTGACACGGCAGATGTCCAAGCGATAGTCCAGTTCATTCCACATCCGTTGCAGCACATCCGACGTAATGGCATCGAATGCAGCAACGTCTGGGAAGGTGTTCGTTGAGGTCCTAACCCTAACCCTAACCCTAACCCTAACCCTAACCCTAACCCTAACCCTTGAAATTCTCGCTGGACCGTAATTACTGACATTGTTTTAGCAAATGTCATCACACAAAACGCCTTCTCTTTGCTTGATTCCGCCATTTTGAAAACAGCGCCCCCTAGCGACGCCTAGCGGCATTAACGTACATGTGTGTTGCTCAAAAAAAACTTTGATAGTTTATCTGTCGCTACGTAGCTGTGGTTTGGTTACAGTAAACATACATTCGTCTAAAATTAATTTTCTTATTGGCCTATTCATTTTGACTAACCCTGTATAATAACATCCTAGTACATTAATACGTTAAAACACATTAAAATACAGATCAAGAATTACATAAAGCCAATTCGTCAAGGTAAATCACAAATTCACCACCATCCACCTTGTGGTCAACAGTTATTGATTCGATCATCAATCTGAGAATGCTAAGTTCCAGAGCCAAGATTTTACCATCTTTCTGAAAGTCAGGAGGGAGGGGGCAGATCTGATCTCTATCGGGAGAGAGTTCCACAGCCGAGGGGCCACCACTGAGAAGGCCCTGTCTCTCGTCCCCACCAGACGCGATTGTGAAGGTGGTGGAACCGAGAGCAGGGCCCCTCCAGAAGATCTTAACAACCTTGATGGTTCGTAGGGGAGAATCCGTTCGGACAGGTAAACTGGGCCGGAGTTGTTTAGGGCTTTATAGGTTAACACCAGCACGAGAGAGGAGATTCCATCTGAACACGAGGAAGAACTTCCTGACTGTGAGAGCCGTTCAGCAGTGGAACTCTCTGCCCCGGAGTGTGGTGGAGGCTCCTTCTTTGGAAGCTTTTACATAGAGGCTGGATGGCCATCTGTCAGGGGTGATTTGAATGCAACATTCCTGCTTCTTGGCAGGGGGGTGGACTTGATGGCCCATGAGGTCTCTTCCAACTCTTTGATTCTATGATTCTATGATTCTATGATTCTATTAATTGTGTTCGGAAGCTGATAGGCAGCCAGTGGAGCTGGTGCAACAGAGGAGTAGTATGCTCCCTGTTCCCCGCTCCTGTTAGTAATCTGGCTGCCGCACGTTGGACTAGTTGTAGCTTCTGGGCAGTCTTCAGAGGCAACCTCACGTATATTTATCTTAACTCTAATAGTCACTTCTCAACAATATTTAAGGCAAAACTAGTAGTTGCAGCAGTGCAAGGCATGGTTCCTCTGAAAAAGATCAATGTAGTGAAGAAATAGTGGTGGGGATGACTAAGGTTTCTGGTTGATATTCAGAAAAAAAAAAGTACAGAGCTAGAAGGACCCTCTTTTGGATTGGGCATATGAATGTCTTATGTTATATTAAGCAGGTGTGGGCAGCAATTCAAGGGGCAGGCAACACTTTGCATTCATATCACAGACACAGCTGCTACCACATCATCATACTCAGGTGCACCAGCAATAATGCCATGTTGGTTCTGAATACCATTTAGGCTGATTGAGAGGCCTGAGAAGCTGGACAGAGACTGGAGCCTCATCTATACTGACCATTTAATGTAGTTTCAAACCGGTATTGAAGGAAGCCAATGTGATTTTGGCCTGCATCAAAAGGAGCATAGTGTCTAGATCTAGGGAAGTAATGCTACCTCTCTATTCTGCTTTGGTTAGACCACACCTGGAATATTGTGTCCAATTCTGGGCACCACAATTCAAGAGAGATATTGACAAGCTGGAATGTGTCCAGAGGAGGGCGACTAAAATGATCAAGGGTCTGGAGAACAAGCCCTATGAGGAGCAGCTTAAGGAGCTTAGCCTGAAGAAGAGAAGGTTGAGAGGAGATATGATAGCCATGTATAAATATGTGAGAGGAAGCCACAGGGAGGAGGGAGCAAGCTTGTTTTCTGCTTCCCTGGAGACTAGGACGCGGAACAATGGCTTCAAACTACAAGAAAGGAGATTCCATCTGAACATGAGGAAGAACTTCCTGACTGTGAGAGCCGTTCAGCAGTGGAACTCTCTGCCCCGGAGTGTGGTGGAGGCTCCTTCTTTGGAAGCTTTTAAACAGAGGCTGGCTGGCCATCTGTCAAGGGTGATTTGAATGCAATATTCCTGCTTCTTGGCAGGGCGTTGGACTGGATGGCCCATGAGGTCTCTTCCAACTTTTTGATTCTATGATTCTATGATTCTAAAGTGTTTTCACTGTGTGGATGTTCTCATATGAAACCCTGGAATTAATTTTAGGCTCGGATGGTGATTACACTAACCACAAAGCACTGGTGCACATTAAGAACTGTCTTTCTCAAGCTTTTGTGGAAGTTTGTTGTCCGCATTAAATAGTCAGTGTAAATGGGATCTGGGAGAGCAACTGATCTTACAGGCATTTAAATCTGATTACTATCGGTTAGAAGGAATAAGAGGATAAACCAAAGGACTTGTAGAAGTTAAGGGCAAACATTCCAGCTGGAATATTCTTGTCACAGCAAACACAAGAATACAAACAGCCTGCTTTTTGCTTCAAATTGAATGTAAATGTGTAAACTGTAAACCACCCTGAGCTTTAAAGTAAACCCACTCTGAGCCAAAGAATTCTTGATTCGGAAGTACAACTCTCATTGAATATAGATATAAAAACAAAAATAACACAAGTGCTGAATCTAAAGGAGACTCACCTCTGCAGCTACCAATAAAATCATATTAGCATGAGGCATGGAATCAAATATACAAAAGTGCTTTGTTTAACATTTTTGCAATCCATCATTGAAATCGACAATTAAACTGTGTAGGCAGAACTCATTAATTAATTGCCTTCATTGCAAAGACAATCTGAAATAATCCCACTTTGGGGGAAGAGGGGGAGGATCAGAGGCGGCCCTAGGTAATTTTCAATGGTAAGCAAACAGTATTTCCCCCCCCCCCCCAATCAATCATTGATATATATTTTCTGTTTGTCGTGGGAGTTCTGTGTGCCATATTTGGTTCAATTCCATCATTGGTGGAGTTCAGAATGCTCTTTGATTGTAGGTGAACTATACATCCCAGTAACTACACTTGCCGCATTTGCTCCCTTGCCTGGCCCGCTTTGGGTCCGGAGGCATGCCTCAGTCATTGGGACAGAGAGAGAGACAGACAGACAGACAGAGAGACAGACAAAGGTGGACATGCCCACCTTTCCTGAAGGTAGGCACAAAAACAAAGGAGGGAGCAGAGGTGGGAGATACCTCCAGCCGGAGGGGCTCTCTCTTTCTCTCTTGGTCCCAATGGCTGAAGAGAAAGTCAGGAGAAGAGGCGACTTTTGGTGCGCTGGTTGGGGTCTTCAGACACGCCTCGGGACCCGAAGCGGGCCAGGCGTGGCGGCTCCTCCCCTTGGCCCACCCATGGATTGGGGAGAGGAGAGGAGGTGGGTGGAGCATGGGGGGATCGGGAAAGGGAGCCGGTCATGGGGAAGGGATCGAACGCGGAGAACGATTGAGCGCCAGTTCTGCTCCCGGGTGGAGCAGGAACGAGAGGGGCTAGGTGAGGCTCAAGGGCCTGGCCCTTTGGGAAGAGGATCACCCAGCAGCGAGGCAAGAAAGCCGAGGCTCTGCCCAGACTGCTACGGCTGTTGTGAGCTGAGGGGGCACTCCTCAAGTGGCAGTAGAGGGGCATTTACAGAGGCGCCTCTGCGCCCCTGAAAAAAAAGTGTTCTGCGACCGCTTACTTCGCGTAATGGACGAGCCACCCCTGGGGAGGATAAAAATCCAACCAGACAACAATGTGGCCCCAAAGGCCCAATGCCACTTGGCCTACAGTTCCTTTCATGCCCTTTCAATGCAAATCTTTCTTAAATTCTTAATTCTCGGGGGTAAGGAAATTTGCTATATCAGTTCAGTGCAACTTGTGAGTCACACATTCACACTCACAGCCACATGAGGGCATACCATAAGCTTAATAAACTCATTCATTTTTTTCCATTGCTGTCTGGAATTGAATAGAAGAGAGGGCATAAAATACCTGGCAGATTGCAGCACATGGTTTGTAGGCTGCTCTCTGATTGTTGGGTGGTGTGGAAGAAATAGGCTTGATGCCCCTAATTCTACATTCTACCCTACCATCTATCACTGAATTCATTGTCGTAAACACAGTAAGAGACCAAACTAAGCCTTTCTTCTCCAGATCAGTTCCCATCTTCTGTTTTACAACAAAATATGTAATTCAACCCTGGTCCAGAAGAGGAGATAATCTGTCCCACACAGGCTGCTTCAACAGGCATTTAATTCAGGTCAAAATATGGATTAAAGAGAACTAGTTTGCTGTGAAGTGCCTACATAAGCACCCCACAAACCATCTAAGACGGTGTTTCTCAACCTGGGGGTCAGGACCCCTGGGGAGGTCATGAGGGGTGTCAGAGGGGTCACCAACAACCATCAGAAAACACAATATTTTCTGTTGGTCATGGGGTTTTGTGTGGGAAGTTTGGCCCTATTCTATCATTAGTGGAGTCCAGAATGCTCTTGGATTGTAGATGAACTATAAATCCCATAACTACAACTCTCAAATGTCAAGGTCCGTTTTCCCTAAACTCCACCAGTGTTCACATTTGGGCATATTGAGTATTCATGCCAAGTTTGGTCCAGATCCATCATTGTTTGAGTCCACAGTGCTCTCTGGATGTAGGTGAACTGCAACTCCAAAACCCAAGGTCAATGCCCACCAAACCCTTCCAGTGTTTTCGGTTAGTCATGAGAGTTCTGTGTGTTAAGTTTGGTTCAATTCCATCATTGGTGGAGTTCATAATGCTCTTTGATTGTTAGGTGAACTATAAATCCCAGCAACTACAACTCCCAAATGTCAAGGTCTATTTTCTCCAAACTCCACCAGATAGATGCTTTTGAACTGTGGTGTTGGACCATAGGGAAGGATAGTAGAGGTAAAGATGAAGTACATGAGAAGGAAGGAAAGCTTAGAGAAGACAATTATGCTGGGGAAAAAGAGTCACAGTCGGAAATGGCTGAACAAATGAACAACAACAAATTCTACATTATGAAGTGAACTTCAGTTCCTCTAAAACAACACTACAGGTGTATATCGGTTAATAAAACCTGTCACAAAGAAACTTCTTTTTACAAAATATGTATATGCTTGACCAGCCCCTCTTTCCTCCTTGTCTTCTATCTAGACCAGGACAACACAACATATGGCCCACGGGCTGGATGTGGCCCACAAGGGCTTTTCCTGCAGCTGAGTTATCCCATCATGGAGTATTGATTCTATTCAATACTCCATACTACCCATCCTTGCATAGAAATAACATCTGCAGTAGTAACCACAGGCAGTCACCTACGGATGTGAGAGATGTACCACAGGGAAGGCTGAGTGAAGGAAGATAGATGCTTTTGATCTGTGGTGTTGGAGGAAAGTTCTGAGAGTGCCTTGGACTGCGAGAAGATCCAACCAGTCCATACTTCAGAAATAGAGCCTGACTGCTCATTGGAGGGAAGGATATTAGAGGCCAAGACTAAGTACTTTGGCCACATCATGAGAAGACAGGAAAGTTCAGAGAAGACAATGATGCTGGGGAAAATTGAAGGAAAAGGGAAGAGGGGCTGACCAAGGGTAAGATGGAAGGATGTATCCTTGAAGTGACTGGCTTGATTCTGAAAGAGCTGGGGGTGGTGACGGCTGGCAGGGAGCTCTGATGTGGGCTGGTCCATGAGGTCACGAAGAGTCCTTTATGGGCACAATCAACTCTTAAAAAGTGAAATGTGTCCAATTTACCTCACTTTTCTAAGTGCATGCAATCAGCTTTCCAACTGCACATTTTGTGTCTCACTGCACATGAAAACAAATCTGAATCCCATGATCCATCAACCAAGGCTATGCCAGCTGTGGTTGAGGGCAGTGCAGTTTAACAACTTTTGGATGGTGATGTAGTCCCTTCCCTGGTCTTATAAGCTGTGATACAATATTTTTTCAAGATCAGTCATTACGTAGCTTAGAAAAAAGCATACAGAAGTGACAGCCAACTTGTACTTTTGAAATCGCCATGCTGTGGATCACCTGCGTTAGATTACTCATGGGACAGTGCAGTTTTAGAATTCTATGTGGCGGTGATGGAGGAGAGAGTTTAGGATTCTGTGTGGATTCAAAAACTAGCACACAAAGAGAAATTTTGGCATCTAATTGTCCCAAATGCTTGGGGTTCGTTTATAAATAGCAGCTTCCAAACAGCACTGAGTGGTATAGTCCCAACAGGGCTGTCCCATCCGTTGACTCCAGAGACATAGTTAGCTCCTTAAGACTAGTCAGTGATTGAGTTGTGCTGATCGTATCCACAAAACAGTCATCACTGCCAAAAGAGGCCTGGGACCATCTGCCCTTCTCTTGGCAGTGATCATCACAGTGCCTGACATCCGTGAGATAATGTTAACGCCATTGCTGAAAGGGGATATGAACTACGATCAGAGATACAGCCCCATCAATAGACATCTATTTTCTGCTTTGCCATAAATGTCAGCATCCATAGACTCACTCACTTATTCAGAGCTCTGCTGAAGGTTAAAAGGCCCAGGAACAATTTTATAAGCCAGGCTTGACACTTATTATTGCCTCTGACCACACACGCTAATATAAACCTGGAACTTTGTAATAAAAGAAGAAAATGGCTTGCCTTTAAGTCGATATTTTGCACCAGTGACACAAAATAAAATTTCTTGATGTCTGAAAGAGCAGCTTTCAAAAATATAAAAAAACTAAACTAAAGCTATCCCCCAAAAGCAAAAGAGCAACAGCAAGCAGATATTTCCCCTTTTCATCTTCCCCCTCCCCTTCCCCCCAGCTGCCTGGCCCAACACCACATTTACAACTTACATTACACTGTTATGATGCACAAAGTGGAAAACTTCCCAAAATGTCAAGTTTTGAGAAAGATTACTATGAATAATGTATCTCGATACAGCTTTGTCAAACTGTTCCATCGTACATACATTTGTAATTTCTTAACACTGAATTTGCTGGGAAGTGACACTAATGTGCTCATGTCGTTCACACTTGTTTACAAATGGAGGCAGTTGAGCTCGGAGCTTTCACATGCAAGTGTCCAGACACTGATGTGACTCGCCAGAGAGCACCAGAGAGGGAGGGGGAAGGGAAAAGAAGTGTGTCAGGTTAAAAATTCATAAAGAACACTGCTTTTTATTTCAAAAGTAAAAGGAGCAAAAGGTTCTTTGTGTTGCCCAGGAAAACAGAAAGTTGACACATTGTGGAGTAGTTTAGTTGTGCTCTCACGTGACAATTCCACTTTAATAGTAGATCTCATAGTGGTTTTATTTTGCTTCCTTTAAAAAAATCTTGATATAATTTATGGTGATTGGGCGGACGATGGGGGTGGTTGTGGTGGAGATTGAGGGAGAATACTTTTATTTTAGATAAGCATATACATCTTGAAGTATAATATCAATGAATATGCCATCCCCTCTCCCCAGCCCCCATTTACCCTTAAAAAGTAAAAAAAAAAAAAGTACCCGGCCACCATTGTAGTCCTCCTTGCACCCTCCTGGCACATCATTTCCTCATGCCAGGATGATGCAAGGAGGACCATAATGGTGGTCGGGTAAGGATATTTTTTTTACTTTTTGGGGGTTTGGGGGTGAGGGCTTCTGCGTGGCTGCATGTCATCCCAAATGTTATCAGGATGGAATGTAGCCATTAGGGCTGGGCGGTTTCGTTTCGTTAATTCGTAATTCGTTAATAATTCGTTAATTTTTACAATTACAAAACGATAACGAACCATTCTGGAGCAATTATTAAAAAAAACGAATTTTCAAAAACGTTTTGTAAATGCTTCGTATTTCGATATTGTATTCGTTTCGTTATTGTTTTGAGGTCGTTTCGTTATTATTTCCGCATGTCTGGGCCAGTTTTATGGTTTAATTAGTGAAAAAAAATTATAATATCACACCAACAGTCAACAACAGAGGGAGAGGGAAGCTTCAGAAGGTTTTGGAGGTTTTTTAGCATATTTCGCGGTCGCGTCCGCCATTAACGAATCGATTCGTTATTGTTTCGGAAATCGATTCGTTAATTTTTTACCATTTACGAAATTTCGTAAATATCGAACTTTTTAAAGGAAAATTTTGTAATTATTTTAAATATCGAAACAAAAAAAAACCCAAATACAAATCGATTTTAGAAACAAATTTTTCCGTTGTTACCCAGGCCTAGTAGCCATCCTTCCCAGGAAAGGCCAGGTTTTTGAGTGGGTTGTGGGAACTTAAACCCACTTCTGTGTGGGTTTAAGCCCTGTGTGGAAGCACCCTCAGAGAAATGTCTGTCAGTAGAATGCTCTGCTGACAAACATCTGTTGATAGAAGAGCCATGGGGTGGAGAAGGGATGGGGCCAGGGAAGAGTGCTGTTGTGTTAAATGCAAACTTGCTCAATTTGAAAGACACAGTCACAATGATAGCATAGGGAAGTTATCTCAAGTTCTCAAGCTCAAGTAGCTTATCTCAAGTTCTCAAGTTCACATAATCACAGCCTCAACTCTAAACATTTCAGCACAGTATTTTCCATTCTCAGCGGCATCCATATTTGCAATACAAAGAAGCACATTTAAAACACATACATAATTCAATACATCCTGACAAGTTTTACATAAATACTAAAATGCAATTTATTTATGTATTTATTTATTTATTTCATAGAATCATAGAATCAAAGAGTTGGAAGAGACCTCATGGGCCATCCAGTCCAACCCCCTGCCAAGAAGCAGGAATATTGCATTCAAATCACCCCTGACAGATGGCCCTCCAGCCTCTGTTTAAAAGCTTCCAAAGAAGGAGCCTCCACCACACTCCGGGGCAGAGAGTTCCACTGCTGAACGGCTCTCACAGTCAGGAAGTTCTTCCTCATGTTCAGATGGAATCTCCTCTCTTGTAGTTTGAAGCCATTGTTCCGCGTCCTAGTCTCCAAGGAAGCAGAAAACAAGCTTGCTCCTCCTCCCTGTGGCTTCCTCTCACATATTTATACATGGCTATCCTATCTCCTCTCAGCCTTCTCTTCTTCAGGCTAAACATGCCCAGTTCCTTAAGCCGCTCCTCATAGGGCTTGTTCTCCAGACCCTTGATCATTTTATTCGCCCTCCTCTGGACACATTCCAGCTTGTCAATATCTCTCTTGAATTGTGGTGCCCAGAATTGCTTAATTACTTACTTTATTTATACCCTGGGGGGAATCAAGGTGGATTTTTAAATGTTGTTACTTGCATGCCTATTCAACTCAAGGCTCGAATTTTAAGCTCAGCACAGAAAGCAAGGAGCTAAAGAGCTGCAAGATTCATACACTACAAGATAAAGTTTCCTCTTAGTTTCTCCTTGAAATTAAAATCCAAAAGTTGCGCTAGGAACACAGAAAGCTAAATGTATCTAGTTCAGTATTGTCAATGTTGAGGTTTTCACCAATTCAGCTTTCCTAGTCAGCTAGGAAAATGCATACTCCCCCTCACCCAATATGTGCTGCAGCGCACATCAAGAATGATAGAGCACTTTCAAGCAAATACCTGGAAAGTTGGAGTTCTGTTAAAAAATGTATTGCAGATGATCCCTGTGTATCTCAGACACAGGACAAAATTGTACCCACAAAATGCAGAGCGCATTGTAGACACCCACAACTGCTGAAGAACAGAAAAAGATCCCAAACGGGGGCTTCCAAAAGTGCTTCAAGGGCATGGCTGGTCAGCAGGGGGCTAATCTGGTGCACTCATGTACATCTCTTTGGGAAATGGAAAGAAAAAACCCTGCAATGCAGTTTGAGGATGGGTTCCATGTTTGATGTTATTGCCTTCCTGGCCACAAACCAGTTCTAAACCAATCAATTTAATTATCCTACAGTGATACCTGTTCCTTGTAATTCACTTCCAAACAGTATTATAGTGTCAAGGGCAGCTCAACCCATTACTCAAAGTAAGCATTTGCCCAGGAGTGCTCTTGGGGGAAAATAGACCTTGACATATGCGAGTTGTAGTTACTGGGATGTATAGTTAACCTACAATCAAAGAGCATTCTGAACTCCACCAATGATGGAATTGGACCAAATATGGCACACAGAACTTCCACCACAAACAGAAAATATATATCAGTGATTGGTTGGGGGGAGGGGGCAAAATACTGTTTGCTCACCATTGAAAATTACCTAGGGCCGCCTCTGTATAGTGTCTGTGTAGAACTGACCATAGTTAGGCCAGTAGCAAGATAGTTCTGGATCATTTTGAAATTCTGTAAAATGGGAGAAATTTAGATTCGGCACAATTTCAATCGGCCTATTTGTTGCTGAGATGGCTCTTGGCCAGATTTACCAATTACAATTGTGCTGCAAGACTGCAATCTTATATACCATTATCTTAAATTACATCTAACTGAACTCAGTAGTAGACAGGTATATAATTATCCTGTTAGTCAACTTTGTTTTTCTGTTACTTTTACCTTTTTGACTACATGTTTGTTCTCAATGGCACCTTTATTCTAAAGTTTGCTTGGTGACTAATTTCCAACTCTACATCAGGCATCCATCCCATCTCCTTAAAAGTCACCTGGCTTAATATTCCTGGTTTGCCTCAATGTAAAAACAAATCATTTGATTGTTTGTAGTTAGCCTTTCCAATGTGAGAAGCATTCAACAGCCTTTCCATAACTATTTGTTCCTACTCTGTATGCATAGGTGTTTCTGTCTATACTTTCCTAAAATCTACCCAGACTGTTTTCTTTGGCTGCCTCTTGTTTTCATTGAGTTATCCAATTATGCCTAAAGCATTTTCCCAGAGTTGTTACACTTAATTTAGAATCCACCAATGCATGAGATTAGTTCAAATGATTCTTTCAAATGTGTATTACCTTGCTTTTGTCAACAGTGAAGATTCTCTGCCAACGAGAACCCTGTTAGCCTGGTTTTCCATGGGCTTCATGGACCTTTGTGCCCTCTCATCCTTCCCCAGCCAATTAAGAAAAATAACACCTTAAAAAAAACTTCAATCAGTTTATTATTTATCAGTTTATTATTTATATAGCTTTTCACACTAAGAGCCATGGCTAATAATCCGCATTTTGAATCAGCTTTTATTTCATTTCTCAACCTGTTGCATTACCATCTGAGATCCCCTTTTAAAAAGAAGCAACACCAGTGTGTCCTTCTCTTCACAAAACGCACGCTATACATTTGTTTTGTCCATGTTTTCTCTCTCAAATATTTCCTGTATCAGTTATGGGCATAAGCCAGCTCCTTCTACTTAAAGAGAACAGAGCACGAAGGTGTTCCTTTCTCTCATGTAAGTTGCAGTAAAAAGCCCATCTTCAGCCCACAGCCCAATGGATGGCATGCTAGAAGTAAAATATATCAAGGTATAAAACAAGCAACCAGTAGGGAACAATCGACGGTTTGACAGGTTGAGAACCAGTGCTATAAGGGGAAATAAAGTGATAAATTAAATGCACAGGAGTGAGCAGCTTGACTCTTATCAATGGAGTCCTGTCCCTCCCTTTATTCATACATGGTAAGCATTTTATAACAACACTGTGCCTGAAATCTATCAAAATCAGTTTTTGAAATCTATCAAATTACAGCCCATAGCCAGACTTCTTAAGTGGATTTACCCTATATACCCATGTATAAGTCTTAAAAAATAGTCATAGAATTAACTCTTGGGTCAACTTATCCATGGGTTTATGTGTACTGTACCTTAACTCTCAATCAAAAAAGGAACCATACTCTCAATCAAAAAAGGAACCGCATCTCTGTATACGAACCCACACAATCTCTTCGTTCCTCTGGAGAGGCCCTGCTCTCGATCCCGCCAGCATTGCAGGCATGATTGGTGGGGATGAGAGAGGGGGGCTTTTCGGTGGTGGCCCCTCAACTCTGGAACTAAGGACATCAGGCAGGCCCCAACTCTGGCAGTCTTCAGGAGGAACTTGAAGATGTGGTTGTTCCAGCGTGCCTCCCGGAATAATGATCCCTTAGTACTTTGTCGCTCTAAAGCACTTTACATTTTTAGGTCTGTTCGTATGTCTTTCCACAAACGCCACTATCACCTTTTCGTCCATGTTTCAGCACTATTTCCAATTTTAATTTTACATTTGGCCTTCCCACAGTTTTTAATTGTATGTTGTCTTATTGATAATGTTATACGTTTATTGTTAATGTTTTTATTTTAATTGCTTGTATTGTTGTGATTATTGCTTGTATTGTTGTGTTCTGGCTCGGGCTCATGTAAGCCGCACCGAGTCCCTTGGGGAGATGGTACGGTAAAGGTAGTTCCCTGACATTAAGTCCAGTCATGTCTGACTCTGGGGTGTGGTGCTCATCTCCATTTCTAAGCCGAAGAGCCAGCGTTGTCCGTAGACACCTCCAAGGTCATGTGGCCGGCATGACTGCATGGAGCGCCATTACCTTCCCGCCGGAGCGGTACCTATCGATCTACTCACATTTGCATGTTTTCGAACTGCTAGGTTGGCAGAAGCTAGGGCTGACAGCGGAAGCTCACGTCACTCCCCGAATTCGAACCTGTGACCTTTTGATCAACAAGCTCAGCAGCTCAGTGCTTTAACCCACTGCGCCACCGGGGACTCCAAGCGGGGTACAAATAAAGTGTTATTATTATTATTACTTTTCTCTAACTTCAGTGGCAAAAGACAAGAGTTTAGTCCATCCCAGGAGAACCTGAAAGAAGTACTGATTAACTCTACTATCTCAGGGTAGCAGGCCCCTGAGGTGACATTGGTACTTCCCTCTCTGCTGACCCTCGACTTATCTCCAGGTCACATCAAGTTCCATAATTTTGGCTCCAAAACCTGCTCTCAATTTATGAGTGAGTGTATACAATATGTACAGAGGAATGAGAATTGGTTGATTTCATAACACAAGTTGGCAAATGTATCACACACCGATGTGCACTTCACACTAATGAACATTGCATACCAATGCACATCAGTTCCAATGAGCATCAAGCACTCTTGATTGTATTCTTATATGCATCTTTGCAATTTACTAACAGAGTTTCTAAGCACCTCTGCTACTACACTATGTATATGTAAACATAATGTAAAAAGTGATAGAGGATTCCGGCGTACACCTCTAAAACCAAGGAAATACAAGGGGTATTTTTAAAGTAAGGTCCGTTTTGTTGTAGACGCTAGTAGTTCGCGCGCATACCGCAACGAGCGCGTGCGTCGTGTACCGGCATGCCTCGGGAACAACTGTGCTCAGTTTCCTCTCTGTAGCTAACCTGTACGGTTCTGTTCTGTGCTTTAAAAATGTTTAAGACTATCAACTCACTCTCCGCATGTGAGGTTTGCTCAGTGATATGGTTTTTGTCAGCAAGGAACCTGCCTGCTGCAGAAATTCATCGACAGATTTGTGAAGTGCACGGTGATACTGTTATGAGTGAAAGCAAAGTACGTAAGTGGGTACGACAATTCAAAGATGGCCATGACAACGTCCATAATGAGGACCGCTCCGGTCGCCTTTCTTTGATTACAGACAATTTGGTGGCTTCAGCAGGCGGCAAGTTTTTATGAAGACGGTATTTTAAAATTGTTTCAGAGGTATGATAAGTGTTTGAACAAACTTGGCAACTATGTTGAAAAATAGAGTGAAGTATGTACTTTCTGAAAATAAATTTACTTTTTTGAAATAAACTTTCGTTGTGCACTTATGTTCAAACGGACCTTACTTAAAAAATACCCCTCGTATATATAACAAAGATGAAGAAAGAAGCACATTTGTCATTTCATTCTGCCAGTCACACACTAAAACCAGCTGGGGGTGGAGGGGCAGACGCCTTTAAAAGTTAAATTTTCCTGTGATCTTCAGAATTGCCTGAAACTCTACCCAGAAGGTGTCCCTCCAGTAACGGAAGTCAGCACGACTTATCACATCTATTTTTGAGTCTTACTCTGCCTTAAGTGCCTCTTCCTTAAGATGCACTGGCTTTGCTAGCTTTTACTATCAGCGTATTTATTTCACCTTCTAAATGAAATCCAATTTGAAGCTATTAATATTAATGCACTGAGATAATTCTGATGATGAATTAATAAAACACTTGGCCTCTCAATATGCTGTTTGCTCTTACTGTTTAATGATGCTCTTAACTGGAGGTTGGAGGAGGAGGAAGGGGAGGAGGCAAAGAAAAAACCAAGTCCACCCGGAGCCTGAAAATTAGAAGCCTCTTCATTGTTTTAGCTTGCTGCTTTAATGGCAATCGATGGCATTGATTTTGGACTAGAAAAGTATTTACTAAATCTTTACCGTATGCTGCAATCCCTATTTAGATTCCTGAAGTATCATCGGAATGTTACACCTGCTTAAAGTTTTTTAATTGCCAGCAAGTAACAGAGTTGGCAATGCAAAATATATTTTTAAATAAACAAGTGTGTCGACCCTTTACTATTCATTTTTTTTCACATCAATGAAATGTTTTGTTTCTTTTTTAAAAAAAGAATACCAAAGCTGTAAATGGTGGCATTATTAAAAGGCCCGAGTAATAGATACTCTTTCCCCTCCCTGCAGACATCATTTTTCTCTAAGAAAAAGCAGATGTCATTGGTAGTCTCATTATTTTACGAGAACAATCCCAAGACGCTAAACCACTTGGCTGAGATAAGACTAATTCACCTACTTTATACTACTGAATTACATACCTGCTTGAAGATAGGGACAAGAATTACATACCTGAGTTTTTAACATTTGTTTTATAATGCAGTCAAATGAAATCGTGGAACAACAGGAGATTAAAAAGATAACTAGTGTTAGTGAGCAGCACTAACTTCTGTAGCAAGTGGACAACATTGTAATTTTGTGTACTCTCAATGTTTATGCTTCTTTCCCATCCCTATATCTCAATTTCTACTATCTATCTCTCTATCTATCTATCTATCTATCTATCTATCTATCTATCTATCTATTTATTTACAGCTTTTATATTCCACCCTTCTCACCCCGCAGGGGACTCAGGGCAGATTACAGTGTACACATATATGGCAAACATTCAATGCCAATTTTGACATACAACATATACAGACATAGACAGAGACTATTTAACTTTTTCTGGCCGCCAGGGGAGCTGTCGCTTTCATCGTCCGTCTACGACATTGATGAAGTACTTCCGCATTCCCCGCATGCTTTTTGCTGGAGTGCTTGCCGGAGTCCTTTTTTATGGCCTCATAAATTAGTTAATTTAAGCCTCCCCACACTTTAAGGTGGTACCTAATTTTCCTACTTGACAGATGCAACTGTCTTTCGGGCTGCAAAGGTCGACAACAGGCTACACAATTGGTTGGAAACCCACTCCAACCCGGGCTGGCTTCAAACTCATGACCTTTTGGTCAGAGTGATCTTAATGCAGCTGACACTCAGCCAGCTGCGCCACAATCTCGGTCATCTATCCATATCATCTATCTCAGCTAAACCCATCATAAGTATTAACAGGCAGTATGACTATGTGGATATTTAGGAGTCCAGGAATTGCCCCCTATAATAAAGATGACAGGCCAGCGCTGCCAACAATAGCAATAACCACAAACAAGATGGAGGAAAAAGAACAAACAACAAGATCTGGCCCAAGACAAGGCCAAGAGGGAATAAGAGAACACACACCCTCATACACACAAGGCAAGACAGTGGGAAGCTACCATTGTATTTTATATTTTGCCTTTGCTGCCTCCTATTATTTATTAAATGTTTCTATTGCTGCCATCAATTTATTATCTTAATAGGCCACTTCCTTCACTGGAATGTTTAAAAAGCCACACAAAGACCTTAGTTGAAATGAAACAGTAATATGTTGTTCATTTTGAACAGCGTAATTGTTTCAAATACAGTGGATGGTATTTTTACCTTGAGTTTCTTAAAACAAAGTTCTCCACATAGAAAATCTAAATAGGATCTTTTAAACCTTTTGGAATCTCCCTTCCTCCCACAGCACTCTAATCACTATAGAGGCCTATTAACTATTATCCTTAAAGAGGTATCTTTAAACCACAAACAGTTGCTAAACTTTCCTTCCTTCCCTTCTTCCCCCTTCAAAACTTCTGACTGTCTTCTCCATCCCACCCCACCCCAACTCCTAACTGAACTAAAATGGCTATCTCAGCTTCTTCTTTCCCCTTCTGACTCCACTCCTCTCCAGTTGCTGAGCTTTTATCTCCAATTTCATCAGCCATTCAGACTTTACTCCTGGCTATGTGGATGCCTGTTTGTTCCTCCCCTCAACGCTACTGAGCTTTAGCAAGCCGGGCCTGGTTTTTACACCAACCCTTTAAGGTAGGCCAATCAATTACACCCAGAGGCAGCCCTAGGTAATTTTCAACAGTAAGCAAACAGTATTTTGTTGCCCCCCTCCCCAACCAATCACTGAAAAATACAATGGCAATTAAAAAATGCATTAGTAGACTATCAGTATTAAATAAAGGTGGCTGAAATGTTAGCATTCAGTAGTAGAACAGAAATAGCAGATGACAATAATGATGTGTCCTAGTTTTTCTGTCTTTCTCCCACTTTCTCCATTTCTCCTTGTCTTAATTCAGCTTCTACAAATTGAATAGAAAGAAGAAAATGAGCTTGCTCTCAAATTAACTCAGTAGGAGGAGAGCAGAGGAGGGGTTATACTCTCTCCTAACTCAGAAACAGAGGGTGGTTCTACACTGCCAAATAATGCAGTGTAGAATCGCATTAGACTGTAGGCATCCACACAAGGCATGCAGGCTGATGCGAGGAAACTCTGGTTAAACTGCTTAATGTGGCTGCAACATGGTGAAAAATACACAAGGAAAAGTCTGGATCCTGCACCAGGATCCAGAACTTCCTATATTGGAGCAGTAGGGCAGGCATGTAGCCGGGGGGGGGGGCTTGGGGGGCTTCAGCCCCCCCCCCCCTGAAATTCTCATGGTGGTTTGCGAAAAGGCCTTACTGGTGCATTATTTAAACTGTTATTTTATTCATATCATGATCTGATCACCATACTCAATATATCCCATATGCATGGGGGTATTGGGGTAATGATACAAAAGGTTTGCTAAGCTAGACACTCTTTCACTCAGACTCAGCCCCCCCCCTGAAACTCAGCCCCCACCCGAAATCCCCCCTGAAAAAAATTCAGCCCCCCTCCCCCCCGAAACGAAATCCTGGCTACGGGCCTGCAGTAGGGACAGCCATCCCATATTCCTCTGCAGGATCCAGAATCATGTCCTCACAGCCACCGCTCACTCACCAGGCTCAGGCTGCCTGGAGGGGCACATGGCTGTCCATCCTGCCCCCCACCCTCACCCCCAGAACCCCATCCCTCCCCAAAAGACAGAAAATCTACATTTAACTTGAACTACTGACTCTTTACTACCTGGTTTGCTGCCATTTCACTGAGCTTGGCAGCTTGAAAGGAGAGGGAGAACTCGCTCCTTTTATGCTGCGTTGCTTTGTCACATGGGAGCAAACCATGAAATAGAGAGCCCACAGATTAAGATAAGTCGTGTTTCCTGTCTTTTGGGGGTGGGATGAGATGCTGAAGGAGGGACTGGAATCTTGACCCATTCCCAATCATGGACTGTGGTGCTGCTGTCCCAGGTTGGCAGCACTCCTGTGCAGCCATAATAATAATAATAATAATAATAATAATAATAATAATAATAATAATAGCAACAACAACAACTTTATTTGTACCCCGCTACCATCTCCCCAATGGGGACTGGGGCAGCTTACATGAGGCCAAGCCCAACAACGCAATACAATAAATTTATTTATTTTTATTTGTCGTGTCAGGACAACCAGTCAAATTATATTACATTTCTAACAGAACAAAGCAAACAAACAGACAAAATACAAAATTTGTGAGTTTGGTAATTGATTAAATGTCCTTTGACCAGTATCTGGCCACTTGGAGTGCTTCTGGTGTTGCTGCAAGAAGGTCCTCCATTGTGCATGTGGCAGGGCTCAGGTTGCATTGCAGCAGGTGGTCAGTGGTTTGCTCTCTCCACACTCGCATGTCGAGGATTCCACTTTGTAGCCCCATTTCTGAAGGTTGGCTCTGTATCTTGTGGTGCCAGAGTGCAGTCTGTTCAGCGCCTTCCAAGTCGCCCAGTTTTCTGTGTGCCCAGGGGGGAGTCTCTCATTTGGTATCAGCCATTGGTTGAGGTTCTGGGTTTGAGCCTGCCACTTTTGTACTCTCGCTTGCTGAGGTGTTCCAGCAAGTGTCTCTGTAGATCTTAGAAAACTATTTCTAGATTTAAGTCATTGACGTGCTGGCTGATGCCCAAACAGGGGAATCAGCCAGCACAGAAGCGACCAGCATGCAATACAATAAATAAACATAAACAACAACATAATAAATTACATAAAACATAAACTATAAGAATACAGCAAACAATGTAAAATTACAATAAATTCATTCATACACAAACTGGTATTTTCACACTGATCAGAGCTGCATTATGTGAAAGTGTGGGCACTGAGCAGTGTCCAGCACCATTTCCATACCTAATGGGTATCACAAATGGCAGATCAATGGCAAAGTGGAATGGTGGGGTAACCAATCATGGCCATTCCCCAAATAAGAAGCAGCACAGTTGATTACACATGCCCAAAATCAATGGTTACTCCAGAGTTTGGGGAAAGCTCTGCTTAATCAGCTGCATGCCAGTGAAGAAGCACCCTAGATCTACAACACATTCCTTTGGAACTTGTAGTTTTTAAATAACCATATTACATTATGTGGCGCACTTCTCTCCCTAGCTCAAATTACGAGTTCTAGAGCTATCTTTGCGCCTCAATTTTAAAGTCATTTTTCTTCACAGTTATGGGCTTGTGGTCCATACTAGATCTCTCTGGACCTCCGTTGTGCCCCTTCTCCCTTTTCCCACTAGCTGGGCCTTGCCACAGGTCCTGCACTATGATTGTTACCAGGAATAAAACAATTATTTTGTTCTAGTACTTATCTCAGGACTGAATCAGTATGATTCAGCATCTTAAATACCACAATTCCTGGCTGATGGGTCATGTCTCCCACCCATGCATGGAAGCTACCAGATGATTACCAACTTCCTTGGTTCTGCAGTCTGACACAAAAAGTAAACCCAAGAAATGTACTGAGCCTCCAGTGGGCTTCAATTCACAGGCTTCATTTTAGTATGATGAGTCATAAGCTGCAGATCTAGGCTAAAGGGGCTCTTTGTCAGGAGTCCTTTGATTAACAAGTTTCTTTTACATTTTGTACCTTTGCTTTGAAGAAGTATGAATCACAAGAATGAAATAGCCACACAATAAATTACAAGGCTCATTGACACAGACCATGCAAACCAAACATCTCAAGCCAGCTTCTATCTAGTAATTACATTTTTATAAAAGACAGCAACACCACTCAGGATTACTATGCTTTGGATTATTATAGGCTTGAAAGAGACTGGATCAAAAAAATTTTTTAAAAAAGTGTGTGTGTTTGGATGTGTGCATGCTTACACACATGTGCATTGATAACCAACTTTCCATTACTTGTATATCAACGCTTGACCATGATAAAAATATACCAGTAATTTCCAAATGTAATTAAAACCAAGGCACATCTTTCAGAAACAAAGGGCTTTCTACCACAGTTCTGACTTTCAAATCTCTGATTAGCTGAGATGTTACTAAAGTTTAGGAAATTTCTATTTGGATTTAACTGAACTATGAAAATGTTTGTAGCTTGGCATGTGTGAGGAAAGGGAGAGTTGTCACATGAGTTAAAGTGGTGCATTAATTATACAATATAGATGTACACCCGGAAAGGAAAAGGCATGAAAGAAAATCTGTAGAAAGGAGTTATGAAACTTGAAGCAAGAAAGAGATGATAAAAAGGGGATATTTGGAAACGTCCCACCGTGCTTAACATGGGGAGCAAAAAGAAAGTGATAGCAACGAGAAAGTAAGCTGAAAGTAAACTGAAAAGCACGTGATAAGCCTGGACTTGAGCAAAAATGGATGCTTAACTACTAGGGTTGGATAGGTTCGATCGGATGTGGAGGAATTCATAAAAAAATCTGATGATTTTGCATTCCAAAGGGAGTTCCACCATGTTTCCGCAAGGCTGTAATCCCCTATAGTTTCGACTCGTCTTGCGTAATTGATTTCAGGGATGTGGAAGTGAGTTGGAACTATGATGAAGTGTTTTTAATGCAACTAAACCTGCTGGGAAGCAACGCCTAAGCTGCTTGCCTCCCTGCCGATCAGTGGTTATGTTTTGGAGAGGGGAGGGGTTTGCACTAGCATTCGGCAGCCATTGCTGCATAAACCCAAGCACATGGCTGGAAGGCTCATTGGAAGCCAGGGAAGGGAGAGGGGAGGTTGGACCATTGTTGCTGCTGCTGCTTGCTGCTGTTGGGTGTGGGGTGGAAGAAAATGTTTGGAGCCAGAGGAAAGGAGTTTTGGATAATGGAGGAAGGCAAGGCAGAAGGAAAGATTTTGAGAGAGGAAAGGTTTGGAGCCAGAGGAAATAAGTTTTGGAAAATGGAGGAAGACAAGAAAGAAGGGAAGATTTTGAGAGAGGAAGGGTTTGGAGCCTTGTTTGAGAGGCGGGAAGAGGGTGAAATTAATAAAGTCATTTCTGGAAACTTCTTTTTTGCTCACCACTAAAGCTTTGCTATTTTTATTGGGGTCTCTCCTTTTTTCTGGGGTTTATATTTTGAACATGTCCTTATAGTCCTGTTCCAAAGAAGAAGAAAAAGTGTGTTTGGGAGGGAGGGAGAAAGTGAAATTAATAAAGTCATTTCTGGAAACTTTTTTTTTTGCTCACATGTCCTAATATGTTGAAATTTGGTATGCTAACAGAGGAGGATGTGTTGTAGCAGCATATCAAGTTTCATCAAGATTGGTGTAAAAATGAGGGAGAGAGAAGGCCCTCAACTTTCCCCAGTGCCAGTGCTGTTTTCTGCGTATTGCGCAATCATATCCACCATTAACAAAATGATTTGGAAGTTTTGGAAGTTTCAGAACGTTCCGACTCTTTTTGGAAAAATTCAGAAGTGACTTTAGAATCAAACCACCAGTGTACCCTACATTTGAAACGAATTTTGAACTATTTTTGGAGCCTATTAACTACCTATTAAGCATAGTCATTGTTTCCTTTTAAATTTTACAGTTTTTATACTGTTTTCTCTTTCTTTCAGTACATGAATAACATCTACTTTAAGTATGTAAGGTGCATGTCTATATTTATACTCTAATTTCTTCACAGGAAATAAGGGTCCCACAATACCCTAAACAGCAAAAGACCTCCTATTTCTGCCCTGCAATTTTGGTTACCCTTAAAGGTCTATAGAAATTCCAAGATCCTCCCCCATGACACAATAGTTCTAGATTATGGGGTTTTTGGAAGGGGGAGGGTAACTCTGTCAATCTACTTTCCATCTAACATATTGCTTTTCCTTTTTTAAAAAAGGACTTTATACTTACTGTTTTGAACTGTTCCAGGTCTGTGGTGAACCAACCGAGTCCTTGTGAAGAGGGGGTAGGATATAAATAAAGATTATTGTCTCCCAACCACCGAAATAATCAGACCACACAAATAGCTGGGTTTAAATAAGGGCAACTTTATTAATCGTTATCTATTTTTATTTAACTGTTTTTAAGAAATCACAACTTACAGGCTTTTCAGCCTAAACTTTAGCTATGTGGGGCGAACCATGTATCCCGTGTAACCTTAATACGGGTAACCTCTTAAAGTAATCTCCTTTGTAATTTTATAAAGATAACCAAGCCCCAGACTCTTTTTTTCCCCATTCTATCTTTTGGGCCATTTTGTTCCCCTCACCTGACCACGAAGAACTTGAGGTGAGTGTATTCTTTAATGACCTATCCATCTTGAAGGGGGATGCCTGGGAACTATATTAACTATTTAACTTATTAACTTATTTTCTGTGGCAACCTATTTAAAACCGCACCATCCCAATTTGCCTCCAACAGTATAGGGTAGGCGAAAAACCCTCCCAGAACATAGGAGGGAAAAAATTCCTACCGGCCCCCTAATGGCAACTGAATTATACTGTTATATATAGGGCGGGCATGCTGGGTTGACGGACGACTTCAGAGTGACGATTTGGGGGTGGGCCCGCGCAAAAGCTGGCTCCACCCCCAAATAAGTAGTTCCGGCTGGAACTACTTTCTTCCTTCGATGGAGGGGACAAACTCCTTCCCCTTCAAGGCGTGCAGGTAAGGGAAAGGATATTATTATGATAATCGTCGTCGTCGTCAATTTTTTAGTATTTACTTACTAAGGATTTTATTACTTGCCACATTATCATTTATAGCAGCTATATCCTGGAATGATCACATTCAATATAATACTTATCAATAGCACAGTTGTACTGATTTCCCCATTCACAGTCTCAGATAACTTCTTCTACACAACCTTATAACCTAACTTTCCTGCAATACTGCTGTTCCTTCTTTGTTTAGCACAAATGTGCAATTTCAGTTTCAAAAACAAAAACAAAGAAGATAGAACTATAAAATAAAAGGAAAACAGGCAGCTTGGAAATAGCAAGAGGAAGTGGGAAAAGGAGGAAAATCTCATCCCCTGACATAACGTAACTTCCAACATGCAGGGACAGAAACAGAAGGCACCCACTGCACCATGGGTTGATGTGAACACTGCAGCATTGGGAAGTTTTTAACCATTAATAGCTAAGGTGAATACATGATGGGGAGGAGGCAAACCAACAGCAGGATGCACATGGAATTGTGAGATAGAGACTGTCATAAAAGGTGTTAGTTCAGCTCCAATGCCGGTTTGTTTGCCTCGTGCAATAAAGTACTTACATACTTACCATTTCATCCTCCCGATTATTGCTTCTGTGTTGCTATTTCTCCTCTTTTTTTATACAATGAAGAGGATGGCAGTGCTTCTGAACCAGATTGGACACTGAGAATTACCACTGCCTATTTAGCACTGCCAAAAATATTGCTACAATAATTGAGTAGTTTTGCCATTGCCCCTGAATGCACTAAGCTGTTAAGAACCCTTGTTGCAGTGCTCATGCTTATGTAACTCTATTTGAGAATCACTTCTGTCTTGTTTTTGAATGGATCTAGTTTTATGTCTTAGTATTAAAAAAAAGTGGAAGGGAAGTGGAAGTAAGCATCCTCATAGCACATCGCTGCTATAGCTGATGCGTATAAAAGTCTTCCTCTCTGCTTTTAAGGTGATGAAAAGGACAACTCGATCGTGTCTAAATCAGAAGAATCTGATATGATGTTGAAGCCTTTGGCAGAACATAGATTGACTTAATTCTTTCAATAATGAACTTTGGTCCACAGCATTTAACAACCACAAGAGGGAGAAACCCAATATAAAAGAGAAAATCTCCTTGTTCAAGTTATCTTGACTCTGCTGCAGGCAAAACGTAGAAATATATTTTTTTAATCGAGATTCTCTGCAGCAGCCCTTTCCCAAATGCCAGTATCCATCACCGATGACTGGATCAATAGCTGTGTTTTGGCCCCAGTCTCCTACGAGAGATGGCATGCCATCTCTGACAGACAAATATCACAGTTAAGCAAAGTATCCAGCCAGACCTAGTAACATTTTTATTGATTTTTGTTGTGCAAATAATGTCTTTTTGGGCTGAATAAATGGCTTTGAGCCAAACAGTCATTGTTTATGATTCCAAAATGCAATAAAAGGACAGGAAATATATTACAGCCAATGTCTCAAGGCACACAACATAATCATCCTTTGGTGGTGAAAAACTATCCAGCTGAACCCTTGAGTGCATATTTATCCATGCTTAAAGGTACCTGTAGGACTTGCAAATCTTACACCAACTGTCCTGTTAAGAAACAGATGGTATTGCCCTTTAACCTTCTGAATCATGGCCAAGAAAAAAAATAAGGGGAAAAAAGAGGTATATTTTCTCAATCAATACAAAGAAAACACTTTATTATATTCCCTTTAAATGAGTCTCAGACTTCCTGGAGGTACATTAATATGCTCCAGAATCACATGCCCAGACTTTTTGCCAATACCATAGTGCAGTGAGCAATCTCTCACCAATAATTTTAATTTTCTTTCCAGCAAGTTTGAAACAAGTTCTGTTTACCTGGAAGTAATGGTGGTGATAATGACAACTGACTGCAGCTCTCTGCAGTCTGGACCTCTACAAACATTTTTGTTTGCAGCTCCCATTAACTATCACCGGGGAAAATGGCAGCTAAGTATTTGATGCAGGTCAAAACATCTGAAGGGATCCAAACAAGGGAAGACTGGTACAGAACCATTAATATCTATCTATCTATCTATCTATCTATCTATCTATCTATCTATCTATCTATCTATCTATCTAAATACTCTGTGCATAATGAGTACCTTAAAAACAAAAGAACCAAGGAACGAAATCACACCAAATTTGGCAACAAAACATCTCACAACACAAGGAGTGACCATCACTCAAAAATTATGATTTTGTCATTTGGAAATTGTAGTTGCTGTTCACCTACAATCAAAGAGCATTCTGAACTCCACCAATGATGGAATTGAACCAAACTTGGCACACAGAACACCCATGACCAACAGAAAATACTGGAAGGGTTTAATGGGCATTGTCCTTGAGTTTGGGGGTTGTAGTTCACCTACATCCAGAGAGCACTGTGGACTCAAACAACGATGGATCTGGATCAAACTTGGCACAAGCACTCAATACGCCTGAATATGAACACAGATGGAGTTTGGGGGAAATAGACCTTGACATTTGGGAGTTGTAGTAACTGGGATTCATAGTTCACCTACAATCAAACAGCATTCTGAACCCCACAAATGACAGAATTGGGGCAAACTTCCCAAACAGAACCCCCATGACCAACAGAAAATACTTAAGGCCATCCAACCTAACCCTTCATCAGGGCAAGAAAATCAAAGTCCTCCTGACAGGAATAGAGATAGATAGATAGATAGATAGATAGATAGATAGATAGATAGATAGATATGATTCACACAGAGAGATATATAGTATCCTAGATTTGAACAGGACCCTTAAAGAAGGACTATGATATGTTGCATGTTCCAGGGTGGGCAAACCAGACACTCTCCACATCAACACTGACAAAGAAACAGCAAAAAATACTGTTTACCCACAAGCATAAAGAAATTACATGTATTAGAAACCAACACTTTCTCATTACTTTATTTTCCAGATCAACAGACTGGGCCACAGCAACATGTGGCAGGGGACAGCTAGTATATATATATATATATATATATAGAGAGAGAGAGAGAGAGAGAGAGAGAGAGAGAGAGAGAAGCTGAAATTCACCATTCTTTTCAACATTCAGTCCTCATCCAGCATAGAATTCTAGACAAGAATTTACTTGAGTTTGAAGCCTTGTGTTGGAAACAGATGGCTAGAAAATGTCTGCCCTGATGTTGTGCATCTTAAGCCAACTGATGTATAGTGGCTCAGTGGATTTTTTTTCTCAGTGTACCAGGAGTATATTACATTTCCAGCATTTTAAGTTCAGCAACAATATTTTCCTTCTTTGGAATGATTGAATACTGTGGAAGGATCATGCATATATGATGCATCAATTGTTTCTGACTCTATGTGTGTTGTGTTTCCAAATGGATACCTACACATGGAATGTAGGTATACCCACCTGGGATTCCCAAATGCCAGTCTCTGCATGCATTGTGTGTAGTGTGTACACAAAGCATGCAGTGACTGGCATTTGGGACACTACACACAATGCACAATGGCGAGTAAATAATATCCATGGCACAAATTGTCTTACAGCCTGTGGGATGTAGAAATCTGAATGTTGAATTTGAAAGAACCAGATTCAAGTCCCGCAGTGAGCCACAAAACTCATTCATGGGCCAGACATTCTCTCGCAGCCTGGCCGACCTTACAGTAATGTTGTAAAAAATAAACTGAAAGTGAGCAATGTGTGCTGCTTTGACCTCATTTGATAAAATGGATAGAAATATAACTAATAAATATAAATAGGGAGCATACAACCCCCCTGTTGCGCCAACTCCACTGGCTACCGATCTGCTACCGGGCTGAATTCAAAGTGCTGGCGTTGGCCTTTAAAGCCCTAAACGGTTCCGGCCCAAGCTACCTATCTGACCGCATCTCTGCCTATGAACCCACCAGGACTTTGAGATCTTCCGGGGAGACCCTGCTCTCGATCCCGCCTGCTTCTCAAGCTCGGCTGGCAGGGACGAGAGATAGGGCCTTCTCGGTGGTGGCTCCTCGGCTGTGGAATGCCCTTCCTACGGACATTAGACTAGCACCATCTCTAATGGTATTCCGCAAAAAGGTGAAGACCTGGCTGTTTGAGCAGGCATTCAAATAATTATTGCAATGATTGGTTAATGAACACTGGAATGGAACAATGGATGACGAATCTGGAACATGTTTTTGATGACGAGACGACAGTGAATGGGTATTGTAGTAACTGTTTATTAATTGTGTAATGTGTTAGGTTGTTAACTGTTTCTATACTGTAGCACTGAATTTTTGCTGTTCGTATTTGTTGTGAACCGCTGTGAGTCGCCTTCGGGCTGAGAACAGCGGTATATAAGTAAGGTAAATAAATAAATAAATAATAAATAAATAAATAAATGTGCAAACTCTGTTTCCAGATGGTCCACTATACAAACTGGCCAGTAATGCACAAACTGCTTCTAAGTGATTGTTTTCTGTTTCAAACATCGCTAGGTCTTCAAACTGCCTTTTCTCCAAAGTTGAAATGGAAAAAGAAGAAAAAAGAAATGGCTCTACAAACTCTGTTGTTTCTGATTTCTCTTCTCATATTTTAACTTTTATTTATTTTTCCTTTTTCCCCTTTAGGGGCCCAGGTACAGATGTCAGAAGGAAAACAGAAAAGCTGCCACTTTAGATGATGGGAAACCTTTCTATAAGACTTAACCCACCAGAGTGTTGGGGCTGTGACATGGAGATAATAAAGAGATGATTGCTGCAGAACAAAATCACTCTTTCTAACTAAAGGAGAGTTAGATAGACTTTTTTTCTTCCTTTATAAACCTGCTACCACTGCAAGGTATTTTCCCTGGAGTGCAAGCAATGCTTCTGTTATCTCCCAGGTCAGATCCTCTGCCTCCACCTTCCCCATCTTCAAGTAGATGGATGGCAAAACAAAGAGGCAGCTACAGAAACAGCCAACAAGAAGCTGGCTGGTTGTACTTTGAAGCTTAGGATATCAGTGGATGCTGGAGCACAGCGGTTTGACTTTATGGAGACTTATGGTAACTCCAGAATCACTTATGCTAACTTTTTTGATGTCAACTTACTAAAATGCTTCTTTTTATAAAGACAACTGTCCTATCTTTGTATGTATAAATAAAACAATTGAATAGCTAACAATCATGGGCTGAGAAGGCCTCATCCACCACCCAGTGAATTTTACTGCATAGAAGAAACTAAATACGATTCTAAATTCATGTCTCACTTTTGCTTCTCTTTAAAAAAATTTTCCTTTATTTAATACTAGCCGTCCCCTGCCACGCGTTGCTGTGGCCCACATGGGAGTTCTGTGTGGGAGGTTTGGCCCAATTCTATCGTTGGTGGGGTTCAGAATGCTCTGTGATTGTAGGTGGACTACAAATCCCAGCAACTACAACTCCCAAATGTCAAGATTCTATTTTCCCCAAACTCCACCAGTGTTCACATTTGGGCATATTCTTGTTGAGTTTGGTCCAGATTCATCATTGTTGGACATCCAGTGCTCTCTGGATGTAGGTGAACTACAACTCCAAAACCAAAGGACACTGCCCACCAAACCCTTACAGTATTTTCTGTTGGTCATGGGAGAACTGTGTGCCAAGTTTGGTTCAATTCCATCGTTGGTGGAATTGATTGTAGGTGAACTATAAATCCCAGCAACTGCAACTCCCAAATGAAAAAATCATTTTTTTTTAGTGAAGAACATACATTGGATTGTTAGGTGTCCAAATTGCCCAAGTGGTTTTTGAGTTGTGTGAATACCACAAACGAACATTACATTTTTATTTATATAGATATTTATAGCAGGGATAAATAACCCTGACGTAGGCAATGTATTAGGACCACTTGTCTAGCCCACCACAGCTGCCACTGAAACCCTGTAATGCCTTTTTTTAATCCAAAGCACCTGTGCCATGGTGGCACAGCAACTATGGGCATTCTTTATGGTACAGGATGGCACTCCTGCGTCATAAAGCACTATGATACGTAGAAGATATCAGAAAATCCCATGAGATTCCATTTTAGCGCATTTCCTCCCAGCTGCTAATGTTCCCAAATTGGATGCAGAATGGGGTCCTGTGACTATAATCCTAAACAGATTGTAGACCAGTGGTTCTCAACCTGGGGTCCCCAGATGTTTTTGGCCTTCAACTCCCAGAAATCCTAACAGCTGGTAAACTGGCTGGGATTTCTGGGAGTTGTAGGCCAAAAACATCTGGGGACCCCAGGCTGAGAACCACTGTTGTAGACCAAGATGTGGTACTGTAAACCGACAGGCTATTCCAGGCTATTTCAATCCTCTAGCCACCCACCTTTGGTGGGGCTGGCTAGACCTTAGCGTAAAGGTCCAGGTTTTACAGGTGTTTTTAAAACCTGTATTAAATCAAGTAAATTCAGTTTACTCCAGTTTGAAATGTATTAGAAGAAGAAGAAGAACTTTATTTTTATACCCCGCCTCCATCTCCCCGAAGGGACTTGGGGCGGCTTACATGGGCCCAAGCCCAGCCAGAATGCAATTAAAATAAAGCAATAACAATTAAAACAGCATAAAACAGTGTAAAACAACATAACAAAAATAGCTAGCAACAACAATAACAGCAGACTAATTTTGGAGGGGGGGAGGAAAACCACTTCGTAAACTAGTTAAAGGATAAAGCGGTTTAGTAAGGTGGATAACAATGTATAACAGCATAGGAAATATCATGGAAACAGAGCAAATTAAGAGGATTAGTTAATATAATATAGGACATCAGATTGAATGACAATTCAAGTCATGATACAGGCCATTTGTCATAGGAGTCGTCAATTGAAACATCTACGTCTTTAATTCCTTACGGAATGTGGCTACGGAAGGGTGCCAGCCTGAAACATCATCTGGATTCCTCAGGCTAATTCATTTTTTAGTTCAGGTTTTAGGGCTGTGTAGAAGAGGCTGCCATCAATTGGGAGAAAACTATTAATCCTCCTACCTACAAAAATGCAACTTTCAGCCACAGCAGTCCCTCTCCAATATGGTTCTTGCCTCACCAATGGAGATGGGGGAGACATCATTGACAATAACAGAATTCTGTATTCCTCCAGGCCCCTTCCCACCACTCACCACTAGAGAAGAAAGAGCCATATTGACGACTGTGGCTGAAGATTGCAGTTTGAAAATAAGAGAGAACAGATTACTTTCGTCCCACCTGACAGTATTTTATGGTACCATTGCAGGAGAAGATGCCAAGAATCAGGAACATATATACATATGTGGTGGCAATGTAAATTTGTAAATAATTTTTGTGGGAAAGTATTTAGAGAAATAGAGGATATAATGAACATTAAAATAGAAAAAGTCCTAGTATAGCTATATTATCATTATATAATAATAAAAAATTGGAAAAAAAGGATAAAAATGTGATAACAAACTTATTAACAATAGCAAGACTGCTTATAGCAAGGAATTGGAAAAGAGAAATAAATATACAAATAGAGGAGTGGTACAAGGAAGTATGGAAATTGGCAATAAATGATAAACTGACAAACCCAGCCATAGGTTTTTAAACATCATTGTGTTACTGTTAATGTTTATTGCTTATTTTCTGTTATGAGTTTTATTCTTATTGTTTTGTATTACTTGTTGTTATTGCTTTTATTATTGATCCCAAACCTGAACGATTTGGGACCCGCCTACCTACATGACCGTATTTCTGTATATGAACCCACACAATCTCTTCGACCATCTGGAGAGGCCCTGCTCGCACTCCCACCTGCATCGCAAGCGCGATTGGTGGGGACGAGAGAGAGGACCTTCTCGATAGTGGCTCCTCAACTCTGGAACTCACTCCCTAAGGACATCAGGCAGGCCCCAACTCTGGCAGTCTTCAGGAGGAGTTTGAAGATGTGGTTGTTCCAGTGTGCCTTTCCAGAACAATGAATCCTCAGCACTTTGTCCTCTAAAGCACTTTATATCAATTTAGGTCTGTTCGTATGTCTCCACTATGCCCATTTCCTTATCTCGTCCATGACCAGCATTATTTTAAATTTTAATTACATTTGGCCCAGCCATAGATTTTAAAGTGTTTTGTACTATTGTCAATGCTTATGTTATTGTCTGTGTGATTTATTTTAATTGCATGTATTGTTGTTGTTATTGTTTGTATTGTTGTATTGCGGGCTCGGCCTCATGTAAGCTGCACCGAGTCCCTTGGGGAGATGGTAGTAGGGTATAAATAAAGTATTATTATTATTATTATTTATTTTATTATTTATTTACTTTGCTTGTATACCACAGTTTCTCAGCCTGTAGGCGACTCAACACGGTTCACAACAAGAGCAAAAGTCAATGAAACAACATACAATATTTAAAACCATTAACAGCACAATATACAAAATATAACACATTAGCATCTCATAACTAAAATCGTGATCCAATTCGTCATCCATACATTCCGTTTCCTATATTCATCATTCATTGCACTATTTATCCGAATGCCTGTTCAAACAGCCAGGTTTTTAGTTTTCTCCGAAACACCATTAACGAAGGGGCTGATCTAATGTCCATGGGAAGGGCGTTCCACAGCCGAGGGGCCACCACAGAGAAGGCCCTGTCCCTCGTCCCCGCCAGCCGTGCTTGTGATGCAGGCGGGATCGAGAGCAGGGCCTCCCCAGAAGATCTTAGAGTCCTGGTGGGTTCATAGGCAGAGATACATTCGGATAGGTAGCTTGGGCCAGAACCGTTTAGGGCTTTAAAGGCCAACGCCAGCACTTTGAATTGAGCCCGGTAGCAAATCGGCAGCCAGTGGAGCTGGTGCAGCAAAGGAGTTGTATGCTCCCTGCGCTCCGCTCCTGTTAGTATCATGGCTGCCACGTTGGACTAGTTGGAGCTTCCGAGCCGTCTTCAAAGGCAACCCCACGTAGAGAGCGTTGCAGTAGTCTAAACGGGATGTAACCAGAGCGTGGACTACCGTGGCCAAGTCAGACTTCCAAGGTACGGGCGCAGCTGGCGCACAAGCTTTAACTGTGCAAATGCTCCCCTAGTCACCGCCGAAACCTGGAGTTCCAGGCTCAGCGATGAATCCAGGATCACACCCAAGCTGCGAACCTGCGTCTTCAGGGGGAGTGCGACCCCATCCAACACAGGCTGTAACCCTATACCCTGTTCGGTCTTGCGACTAACCAGGAGTACCTCTGTCTTATCTGGATTCAGTTTCAATTTGTTCGCCCTCATCCAGACTGTCACAGCGGCCAAGCACCAGTTCAGGACCTGGTGCTTGGTCCTGTTCCTGTTCCACAATACGTTCCTGTTCCACAATACATTTGGATTAAAGTTATAGCAGCCTCATCAGAAAGCCCAGCAACAAACAATGTATAACAAATGTATTAAACCATGATAAAATAATAAAAAATATATTTTTTAAAAAGAAAGCCCAGCAACTGGTGAGGTTTGTGGTTTCTGACCTTTGAAGACAAGCCCAGAGTTGTTGTTATTGTTGTCTTGAGCCTGAATTGGAGAGGAAGAGAGCCATGTAACCTCTTTGTGATTACAACATTGGGGATATGGAAAGTATATAAATGGAATGGAACTCATTACTATAATTAATAAATAAACAGTAATTAGGTGGATTTTGTCATTCCCTCATGTAACAGCTCATGAAGCAAAGGAAAAAGCCTTTTAACAGGATGTGCTGTGCTTTTATTATTTTTTATTATTTTTACAGCTGTTATGATTTTGTGTTTTCAGCTATTATAACTTGGTGGTTTTTTATCCAATTGTTTGTTTCATTGTCTTTTAACTTTTGTATTATATAAAGTGCTTCAGCTGTATTTCATTTTAATTTGTGGTAAGCCATTTAGGGTCCCGTATTGGGAGGGAAGGAGGGAGAAAGAAAGGGGAAATGCATAACATGACGACATGACAACACATAGATTTTGGCTTTCTAAATCTTATATGGTACAGGAAAGAAAGGGAGAGGAGGTGAAGCAGGGTGAAACAGGGTTGCCACTTTTGACAGTGTGTAGATCACAGCTTATTAACAACCATGCATTTAGGATCTAGGTTTAAGATCAGCTGGAAAGCACATCAGTGATAGATTTGAGATTATAACAAAATGTTTAACGAATGACCCATGTCTTCTGAGCTCAGTATTTATAAGGCTTGAGAGGGTATCTGATCTTTCTTTCTGGTTTTTTTTTTCTTACAAGACTGGGGAAAGTCTGTGGCACTGTGTGGGTTTGGGGAGGGAAAAAACACTCAGCCAAACTATTTGCAACAATATTGTCATAGTAACCTATTCCTTGTGGAATGTGATTATAGGAACTGGGTAGCAAGCGAAGCAGTAGTGAGGATTTTTTTAACAGGGTTATCTAGCTTTGAAAGGATCATGTTCAAAACCTGAAGAGATAAAAGCGAGACTATACAGAATGTAAGCTGGACTGTTAAGCATTTCCATATGACAAACTTCTCTCTTGAGATCTGACCTGCCTGTAGATTCCCCAGTTTACAGATCTAAAGGAACTAGACCCACCCGCTCCTGCCCTAAAGAGAAAAAACCAACTCGGGCTTGCTTTTGAAAACTCATTTAAAATTCTCTCTAGAAAATGCCCTCAATAAAAAAAAGAATATATATCCATGAAAATTCAAAAGGGGGGAAACCCATCAAGTGAGGTTTTAGAAAGCTTCTCTTTAGATACAACCATAAAGAGAATATGGTACGTAGGCATTCTAAGAGAAGTTGCTGCCCTCTACAGAAGGCAATTCTTACCCTTTATTGGCCAGCAATATCCACAGGCATCAATTATTTTGTACATGGTTTATGGCATACAAGCCACTCCATGAATCAGTATGCTCCGGACACCAAATGTGAAGTGAATACAAAAGTGATGGATTAATTGGATGCTTCCCTGCCCTAACACTAGATGGTCATAAATGACAAATGTATGAAAGTGGAACCATAGAATAAAATATAGAGAATAATCACACCACCTATATATATATATATATATATATATATATATATATATATATATATTAGATCATACATAACCTGTACTCTTTTCTCCTTGATTTCTCAATTTTTTCCAAAGGCTATAAGAAGAGGTCTTGAAAGAAAAATGTGAAATAATATAGCGATTGCCATTTCAAATGATATTTGTTCAGGCTTTCCCACAAAAAGTCTATCTCCCAAAGTCATATATAGCAAACTTCTATTTATTTATTTTTAGCACATAGTAAGCCAGAAAGGAAAGGGTATTATGACAGAAGTGAGACAAGAGGAATACATTTCATAACAGGCGGTAACAACTTCCTTCCCAAACTTCTTCCCTGTAATACTATTAGTGTCTGTTGTTTTTGTTGGTGTCTAAGGTCTCTGTGACATGCTCTGATTATGCTTGAAAAATGTTGTGCAGCCACTGTAAGTATATAGATTTGAACTGTATAATTGTGTTGACAAAAATGAGGACTTAGAAAAACAAAAGGGAGTACCCTATTTACTAAAATCTAATGCTCAGCTTTTTTGGTCTCAGTGACCTGGTCAAATTTAGGGTTAGCATTAGATTTGCCTAATATGGTAATCTTAGTGCTAAACCAAAGAAAAATGGGAAGCTGCTTCAGGAGCTGTGTGAAGATCCCTTACCTTGCCAGCCGGGGTGGCAGGGCCTAAGAGAGACAGGCTAGGTAGTTTCAGCTTAGAAGGCCTGGCAGAGGGCAGCAGGAGCCATCTTAGTTTAGGGAAAGTTCCAGTTCAGAGAGGGGGAGTGGCCTGGGCCTGAGCCAGCCCTGAAACAGCCAGGATTGGTTCGTTAAAGGGGGGCGGAGTTAGACTGTTGGAGGGAAAGCAAGAAGCTTCTTTTAGTCAGTTCAGTTAAGTTCTGGTTAATGTTAGAGCAGGATTACAGTTTTAGGAGTCTCTGTTAAGAATAGGCAGTTTGCCTGAAGTTTGCACAGTGAAATAGGCTGTGGCAAACTGGGTTACAGCTATTTTAGAGGAGAAATAGCTGGGTTTTGTATAGGAACTGTAACAAAGATAAAACCATTCTCTCTTGCAACCGTTACGCTTTTAAGAACAAGAACACTTTGATTGTAACAGCCAAGCTTATGAACCTGCATTCACTTTCATTCTGTAACCTCTATTCAATAAACTTTTCTTGTTATTTTTAAAACTTAAGCCTGAGTCCCGTGCCATTTGTGGATTTAGTCCCTCTTTCTTTTTTAAATCAWCCTCMCCTGTTTCCCTTCAAAGAAGCCTTTTAAAAGACAGTACTTGGTGGTGTTTTAAACAACCTTTTTAACATCTTAAATAGCTAGAGGGTTCCTGTTCATTTWTTCTTATGGTGGCAGCGAAGGTTTAAATAAAGAGACATCCCCTCAAGTGTTATCTAAGTGCCAAAGCYGTGTGAAATCTTTATTAAAGGAAGGACAGTCTGTGGGATCTGTTTGCCCCCCTGTCCAGTCATATTGTTTGGCCATAAAGCCTGCCTTTATAATTGGGGTTAGATGGTGGGATTGATCGGATTGCCATCTGCCTAGTTATTATAATTGGTGGGGCAGTGGTGGGTTTGTTTGACCCCCTGCCCGGACGGCCATTGAAGGAGGTCCTTATAAGCTGCACTTGGAGTGTCTATTTTAGGCACATTATCTCAAATTTAATGGCCATTGCTCAATGCTATCAGTCCTGGGATTTGTAGTTTGATGGGAAATCAGCATTCTTTGGCAGAGAAGGCTCAAGACCTTGTAAAAACACATCCCCATGACTCCATAGCATTGAACGAAGGCAGTACAAGTGGATTCATTCCACAGCATAAATGCATCCCAAGGTTTTCTTTTCCATTGCTGGAAGCTTTGGTGCACTACTTTTTTGTGTCAGGAGTAACTTGAGAAACTGCAAGTTGCTTCTGGTGTAATAATAATAATAATAATAATAATACAGTTTATTTGTACCCCGCTACCATCTCCCCAAGGGACTCGGTGCGGCTTACATGAGACCGAGCCCAAATACAACAATACAGACCATGAACAATACAAGCAGTTAAAAATAAAAAAGCAGTAAAATATACCACATTATCACTAAGATAACACATAATTAAAAACAGAGGGAAGGCCAAATGTAAAGTTAAAATTGGAAATAATGTTGGGACCTGGACGAAAGGAGATAGGGCGTTTGTGAAGGGCGTACTAGCAGACCTAAAGAAATGTAAAGTGCTTTGGAGGACAAAGTGCTATGAGATCATTAAGAGAATTGGCTGTCTGCAAGGATGTTGCCCAGGGAACACCCGGATGTTTTGATGTTTTACTATCCTTATGGGAGGATAAAAGTCCTCTACTACATTTGTTTTTAAAGAAGAAATCCTAAAGAAGCAGCAACTGCAACACGCACCTTTTTTGGCCAAATGACAAAGAGGGCACTTTTTTCCACTGCACATTACACTCAGGAACAAATACTTCTTTCGGTTTCAAGTTTTTGAAAATTCAGGTGTGCATTAGACTCTAGTAAATACTATATTAATGTGTTTGATGGAAACCCTGAATTATGCAGAAGTACCAAAAAGAGTTTCTTAAGTTTGGGGGAAAATACTTTGTTTGGAATTACAGCTGCCAGAACCATCTTGTGGAAACTTTCCCCCAAAAAAGGAAAATATTGTTTTCATAGCTGAGAATTTTTAAAAAAAATCTTGATAACTTAAAAAATGATCACAGTGAAACCAGTAAGAGCAGCGCATTGGGTTTGCCAAACAGAGAAAAAAATATCTCCCAGGCACAAACTCTCTGGTTCGGCCTTGCTGGATATTCCACTGCTGTTGCTGAAAAATCTTTGGAGATTTCTGTTCATGCTTTGCCCCTTTGCAGGTTTCACTTTTAGTTGTATTTTACCTAATGCGAACTTGGGGACTGTCACCTGAATGAACCTCTTATTGCTATAGGGTATTCAGAGGCGGCCCTAGGTAATTTTCAATGGTAAACAAACAGTATTTTGGCGCCCCCCCCCCCCAACCAATCATTGATATATATTTTCTGTTCGTCATGGGAGTTCTGTGTGCCATATTTGGTTCAATTCCATCATTGGTGGAGTTCAGAATGCTCTTTGATTGTAGGTGAACTATACATCCCAGTAACTACAACTCGCATATGTCAAGGTTTATTTTCCTCCAAGAGTGCCTCAAGAGCACCCCTGGGCAAAATCAACTGTACTGCAAATGCTTACTTTGCGTAATGGGTTGAGCCACCCCTGAGGGTATTTGTTTATGTTTATGGTTTTAAGGGGTATTGCTTAAGGGTTTTTAATTGATTAGTTTAATTCTATTTTAATAGTTGTCCATTGTGCATTTTAAATTGTACTTTTTTAATGTTGTGAGTCACTTTGTGTCTCAATCAGGAGATAAATGTGGGATGTATTGTCGAAGGCTTTCATGGCCAGAATCACTGGGTTGTTGTAGGTTTTTTCGGGCTATATGGCCATGTTCTAAAAGCATTTTCTCCTGACATTTCGCCTGCATCTATGGCATGCATCCTCAGAGGTAGTGAGGTTAGAACATGGCCATATAGCCCGAAAAAACCTACAACAACCCAACTAAATGTGGGATATTAATAATGAAGATGATGTTGTTGTTCTATGGAGAGGTGTGTGTGTGTGTATATATATACTTAAAGTAATGAGTGAAGGGATTGCGCCTTATGTGCAGAAAGGATCTATGTGCAAACGGGCAGGTGTGAACATGGCCTCTGTCTGTCACCCTCTGGTAATTACTCCTCGACAGCCTAAAGGAGATGATAACAATGAAGTTGTACATATGGGGCAAAGCCAATCAATTATAGACATTTGCTCTTTTACTTTCTTCTAAACATTAGAAAAAAAAATCTGATGGTAAGAGCTGTTCGAAAGTAGAAAAAGCTACCTTGGAGCATGGAATCTCCTTCTCCAGAGGTTTTAAAGCAGACTCCAGATTGTCATATGACAGGAGTGCTTTGACTGTATTTTCCTGCATGGCAGAGGGTTGGACAGGGTGGCCCTTGTTTTTCCCAGGTCTATGAATATATGATTCTAAATAAAAACAAAATTGCCCAACCTCTGGAAACTACAGTAATGGGAAGTGTACCAGCAGGGTACTTTGCGTACCCATCACGCAAAGTAAGCATTTGCAGTATAGTTGATTTTGCCCAGGGGCGCTCTTGGGGGAAAATAGACCTTGACATATGCGAGTTGTAGTTACTGGGATGTATAGTTCACCTACAATCAAAGAGCATTCTGAACTCCACCAATGATGGAATTGAATATGGCATACAGAACTCCCACGACAAAAAGAAAATATATATCAGTGATTGGTTGGGAGTGGGGGGCAAAATACTGTTTGCTTACCATTGAAAATTACCTAGGGCTGCCTCTGTGTACCAGTCTAAGTCAATTTGGTTTCTTGAATGCAATAGTGAGACCATTTCCTTGACAGCAGGAGGGGGTTTCAAAGGAAAATTCAGGTTGTGATTCAAAATTAGCTCTGATGCTTTCCAAGATGGCCAGGTATTTGAGATATCATTCACTACCCTCCAAAATGCCTCTTAATGTTCAGACTGTGGTAAAAGACAACTCGCTTTCTGAACACTTGCTTGCAAGTCATATTTTTCTAGCAGAACTCATAAAAATGTAGGATGATGCAGGTCCTGTAAATCTCAATCCCAGAAGCCAGAAAAAAGATGCCTACTTCCAGCTACCTGAACCACTGAGAGCTCCTGGGCCAAGCAGAAAACTGCAGAAAGTTCTATCCAAGAAACTCTTTTACCAAGCCACAATCCAAGAAGTCATGGGATGAACTTTCAGCAAGTATAAAATCACCCCACTGGAATCCTCAATCCTGGAAAGGAGAGTGTGTGTGGCTGACAGGGTTCTTTGTGTGGTCCAGGATTAGGAAGGTCTGGCATCATTGGTTGGCAAACTGAGATGAAAAAACAAAAACAAAAGATGACTTTGTAAAATATTGATTTTGGTTTTGTCCATCTAACTAAATTTAATTATTTGATTCAGCACATTAGATTATCTTCTCATCATAGTGACTTTTTATTTTGTCTTTGCACTTTATTGCCATTTATACTTTTATTTATACAATGGAAAAGACATGCCTGTTTTGATAAATTTAAAAAGAAAACCAACTGCTTTTGATTTCAATCTCAAATTTGTAAAGAGTTTAAAAAGCAGCACATGACAGAAAGTAATTACTGGACAAATGATATTTGAACTTCATTGTCACAGGCTTGCAAAGAGGGACAAGGCAAAATGAACTCTCCACACAGGACACATACTTTATTTATACTATAATACAGGTGTCTAGGTTTAGGGCAGATGTCTTAACTGTATCTGGTTGTGATCCCCAGGTTGTGCCAGTCAGCATTTGTATGATATTGTTTCTAGCACCCACTTTTTGCTTGGTATTCAGGCAGTGCTTTTTGTAGGTTATAGCACAGTCCAGAGTAACTCCCAGGTATTCGGATGTGCTGCAATGCTCCAGTGGGATTCCTTTCCAGGTAATCCACAGAGCTCGAGGTGCTTGTCTGTTCTTAAGATGAAAAGCACATGTCTGTGCCTTATATGGAGTAGAAATTGGCTGGTTTTCCCTGTAATAGTTGGTAGAGCACCTAAAGCTTTGGAGAGCTTCTGTTCAACCATCTCAAAGCTCCCTGCTTAAGCAGTGATAGCACAATCATCAGCATAGATGAAATTCTCTATCCCTTCTGGCAGTGGCTGATCATGTGTGTAAATGTTGGCCATTGATGAAGCAAGCACGCTCCCCTGAGGCAGGCCATTTTTCTGTTTTTGCCATCTACTTCTCTGGCCCGGGGAATTCAACAAAAAAGCTGCTGTTTTGTAACAGATTTCCCATGAAGCAGGTGTGATATTATCTGGTGTATGTGTGTGTGTTGTTTTGGAAAACAAAACAAAATAGGAGATAATTTTGTAACTTTTATTAACATCTAGTATTTGACTTCACCCACAATTTGGTATAGACCATGAACAGCACAAAGGCTACTTTTTATCCATAAATTTACTCAGGTGAAACTGGGGGGGAAAGCTGGCTTACATATTTGTCCATTCCTATTCATGTCAATACTGATTTCTAAACTCCTTTGCAAAGTAGCAAAAATGTAAGAAAAACTTTTCTCTTAATTGTTATTGTTCTTCTTTCACATTATAAAATAAATAAAAATCTATGTCTGATTCAAATTAGAAACATACATCCAGCACTCAGAAGATGAAACTAAATCTGAAAGGGAGTCTAAAGCATTGCAAGGTCATCAATCCATAACTAAATTTTTCAGGTCTGAAAATAAAAAGAATATAGTTCATGGTGCTGATTGTAGTAAAGGTGGTGGTGATGATACTTGTGACATTGAACTCTAAACAGAAAATCAGTATCAACTGGGTTCACAAACTCAAAAACCAGACAATGAAGACATGACTATTACATGTGAACCTGTTGCAACTGAAGAAAAAACTGCAAGTGAAAAACCTAAAGAAAGATATCTGAGAAAGAACATGATACAGTTGATGCTTCAGTTGAGGACCCTATAAAAACTCTGATATAAAATATAATCCTACTACTTAGCCTCAAGTAATCTCAAATAACCTGTGAGCAAAGATGGGACAAACTATCAGCATTCAAAAATTTCAAAAGATTTATAAAGAATTGCCAAGGTATCTTAATAGTAGAGAATTTCAAGATTCTTTTACCATATGAAACTAAAAGATAAAAGAACAGAACATTTTCCATAATAATGGTTAACATGAAGTACATCAAAAAAGATCTTTACTCTGTACCATGCCATATGTTTTTTGTGACCTAAGGAACAAAAACTTAAGCAGTTTAGCACAAGAGGAATTTTTGCCTTGGATAAAACTTGAAAATAGTTGTATGATATTTTGCCTTCTCGTGTAAATAGTTCTGAACATAGGAAACAATACTTGTCTTGGAAATTCTTTTTGTAGTCATTGAAAGGACAACTGCAAATCCAACATGATATAACTCCTCTGTTATATCATGTTGGATTTTTTAGCTTTTCAAAGGGGGAACAGAAAAATTTGAGATGTTCATAACTGAGATTTCTTAGGACTTTTAGAATTGATTGGAAAATATGAAGAATTGACACAACAACATCTCACCAAAGTTCATCAAAAATCAGGTAAGGTAAAAGTATGAAACAAGTGCATTATTTGTTGAGTCTATTGGCCTTTGTGCAGAGTTGTCCAGACCATTCTTGATTGTAGACCATCATGCTCTATTAACTATAGTGATAGGTAGGCAGCCTGCCAGATTTCCTGGCCTGGTGGTCCACTTCAGGATGTGAGAACCATGGACTTGGTTTTCTCTATGACTCTGATGATCTCCAAGCAGCCCATTTGACAGATGTCTGGTTCTGATCAGTCTGCCTGTAAATTGCCTTTGGCCTACCATCTTCAAAAACTTCATAGACCTAAACAGAAAGCTGTTTGTCTCTTCTTTCATTGGGATGTACATCAGGAAGGTACTTTAGGGTATATAAAGTTTATATACCTTCTATGCAATTCCACCTTGACTATTTGAGAAGTTCGGGTTAACAGAGCTTAGAAAGCTATACTGAAAAAAAGTAATTACTAAGTTAGTTTTAAGAAAAGTAGTTCATTACTACTGTGTAGTTTCAAGAACTCCTGTTGTCAGAAAATCAACATCCCCCCCCCCCAAAGGATATAGTAAACATATCATTCCTATTAAATATTTTTTTTTATTAATTGAATACAAGTTCAGCAGTTGTGAAAGCTTTCTGTTCTAGTCCTTTGAAAGAGTTCATTTCCCACAGCCGCCCAGACCCTGGACATTCCAAGGAGGATTAAATCAATCATCTGCCAAACCCAAACCTCCTGGGGAGGTTGGAGGGAAATGTTCCTAGACAATAGATTAATTCCAAAGATTCACATCCAAAGAGTCTCACCCTAAATCCCAGAACTATGCACCCTGAGTTTTCCCTTCTGAAGTTATGATCTACCAGTAGTTATGAACGGGGGGAGGGGAGATTTGTGTGTGCATGTAATATTAAACGGAACTAAGATATGAGGATAGGGAGATCGATATTATCCTGTTTTGCTCCAGAAACAGTCTTACAACACGAGTAGAAGTAACTAAAAAAGCTTTACTTCAGTAAAATAATAATGATGATGTAAACAACAGTAAAGAAAACAGAAGGTAAAGTCCAAAAGTAATGCAAGGTCTTACAGCAGAAGTGAAACAAAAGTCTTTGACAACAAGTCTTCACAGTAGACCGGAGCAAGAGTCTTTGGCAAAAGGTTTACAATATACAGGAACAAGAGTACGTAGCAAGAAGTCTGGTGCAAAGCTAATGCTGTGGCATGGAGACTGGAACACAAACACATCAAGTAGGTCGGTTGCTGCCAGTGCTGACTTCTGGCTTCACTGCTAATTTATAGCCCTGAACTCCCAGCACAGGTGTTTCTAGGGCAGGGTCTAATGGCTCAACATTTTTGCTGTGATTCTACCTTCCTCTTTCTGAGCTTCTTCTTTCTTCTTTTGCCCTTTGCCATTCTGAAATGTAGGTACTTGTAGTATGTCTTCCTCACCTTCTCCTTCCTCCTCAACACGTGGCCTCAAATCCCCCAGTGCTACCTCTTTAGATCCTGTTTTACCTCCTCCTCAGAAGCAGAAGAGTAGTTCACAACAGATATGATCCAGCACACACAGAAGATTTGGAATATATAATAGTATGTTGGTGCTTGTGAAACTGTTTCTACGTCCTGCTGTGAGGTGAACTCACCCAGGTTAACAGAGCAAGCAAGAAAGACCTCATTTAGAAACACAAAGAAAATTGGACTCCTAGGGATATCAAGGTGGTGTGAAATGTCAAACACAAATAGCATCTTGATGAGATCTGTATTGTTCTGTATGCTTTCCATTAAACGGTCTGTATTTACATAACCCTCCTCATTGTCTCAGAGGCTGACTCTTTTTGTGTGTACCAGACCTCACCTATAATCCCAACATGAACTCTTTACATTGCCTCAAACCATCTGATTAGCCCAATATGGGCAGAATCACTGAATGGCTCCAGCTCCAAATGGACAAATGACAGCTCTCCATTCTTCCAGTCATGAGGAGAACTCAATCCATCACTGATGTCCCGCTAATGTCAAGTTAGGGTCCAGGCTTTCATTGGCTGGGGACTCCTGCCTGGATCCTAACTTGGCCACTTTTCAACCAATTGGGGGTGGGGGAAGGATTTTAAATAGTTGTCAAAGGAGATAAAATGTCTTGCACTGCATTGCAAGGGTATGTCCATTTGTATTAGAGTGGAGACTCTGTATCAGACATCCTTTCTGGCCTGAAACTAATAAACCTTTGTTTCTTACCTTCAGACCTGGTCTGTGTTTTATCACCTGGTTGTCAAGGTACCAGGACGTTCTGGGCGACACCACTGCTTAAGCTGAATTAGCTGAATTTTAGCTTCACCCACATTATGTTAGTTGTTATAATTATTACCATTTTAAAGTACCTATTTTCTTTTTTATTATTCTTAATCAAAAATAACTAAAATAGTTAGTTAATTCCAAATCATACTATGATGAAATAAAATACCTAAAATGTGAAACAAAAATGTGAAACTATAAAAATAATTCTTATGTTGCATCAGAAACAGAATGACATTACAATACTATTGGATTGCAGTTGTACTGTAGCTTAGCCATGCTTTTGTAATTGAAAAAAGAAATTAATTTGATGCAGCTTGTCATCTGTCACAAGCTATATGCAAACTCTGCAAATTCCCAAGACTTCAGAACTCATCCCAGTTGGATGCAGAAATAATACCCATATTCTGAAAGGGAGCATTGGTCTATCTAATCCAGTACTGCCTACTCTGGCAGGAAGTAGCTGTTTCAGATCTCAGATCATGGTCTTTTTTTTAGCACTACTACTGTCTAATGTCTTCAGATGGATATATTAGTGGCTAAACTGTGTAACCTGGATGCCATATACTCACAAAGCATGGAGTGCATGATTGAGCTATGGTCCCTTCCTCTTTCCTCCCCAAAGGCAGGCTAATTAAAAGCATCGCTAACTTGAGGAGTGCCAATTATGTGTAGCTAACATTAGCTCAGCTGTGGACTAAAGTCAGGTCTGCCTATACCCTGTGGGCCTATTTGGCAGTCACATAGCTTTCTCCTAGACAGGGAGGGAGGGAGAGAAAGTAGGAAAGAGACTTCTGGTAACAGCCTTAGTCATCCTATTGATGAATCCCCCATATATTTCCCATTCGCTTTCTATATGCGGAAAGAACAGACAGCACTCTGGCCATAAGTAGATTCACCTCAGGTGGGGATTCACTGGAGCTTTCACAGCTCATGAAGATCTGAAGATTGAAATGTGCTGGAGATTCAAAAGGACCATTGTGAATAAAGCCTTCTCCCTCACCCCTTCCAGCCCACACTCACCTGCCCACCCTGGAAAATATTATCACAAGCTATTTTTGCTTAAGCCAGTATGAGATTAGATTCTTTAGCAGGGTTTGGAGGAATTAAAAAGTAGATAGGCTTATAGGTCGAAAGCCCCTGAATGGCAAGTAATTTGTTATTGTTATCATTATTATTTTAACTTTTTAAATAAATTAATTAATGGCCCATTTAAAATCTTTTTAATATAGAACACAGATATCCATTACAACAGTGTTTCTCAACCTGGGGGTCGGGACCCCTGGAGGGGTCGTGAGGGGGTGTCCGAGGGGTCGCCAAAGACCATCAGAAAACATGGTATTTTCTGTTGGTCATGGGGGTTCTGTATGGGAAGTTTGGCCCAATGCTATCATTGGTGGGGTTCAGAAGGCTCTTTGATTGTAGGTGAACTATAAATCCCAGCAACTACAACTCCCAAATGTCAAGTCTGTTTTCCCCAAACTCCACCAGACTTCACATTTGGGCATATTGATTTTCATGCTAAGTTTGGTCCCAACGCATCATTGGTTTGATCCATCATTGCTTTGATTCCTCTCGGGATGTGGGTGAACTACAACTCCAAAACTGCCTTTACTCCCTCCTTCCCTCACTCACCAAACCCTTCCAGTATTTTCTGTTGGTCATGGGAGTTCTGTGTCCCAAGTTTGGTTCAATTTCATTGTTGGTGGAGTTCAGAATGCTCTTTGATCATAGGTGAACTATAAATCCCAGCAACAACAACTTCCAAATGACAAAATCAATCCCTTTCCCCACTCCCCACCCCCATCCCACCAGTATTCAAATTTGGGTGTATTGGATATTTGTGCCAAATTTGGTCCAGTGAATGACCTGCATATCAGATATTTACATTATGCTTCATAACAGTAGCAAAATGACAGTTGTGAAGTAGCAATGAAAATAATGTTATGGTTGGGGGTCACCACAACATGAGGAACTGTATTAAGGGATTGCAGCATTAGGAAGGTTGAGAACCACTGCATTACAAAGATTCACAAAGTATTATGTTATTGTTTGAAACTTCAAATATGTCATATGATAGATTTATAACTTATAAACACAATAAAGAGGAACAACTTCTCTTAGTCATGGATAAATGTCCATATTCATTTAGATACATAAACATAATAGTCCAATCTGTCTGATGATTTCAAGAGTCACTTGTAGATGTTTTGAAGGACTATTTGTGGCATCCAATGTTGTGTCAGAGAAGAGTTCCACACAGTGACCAAGTTACAACAAGGTATAGCATATCTGTTTTATATATGTTGTTGTTCTTTTCATACATATAATTGTAGTATCAGAGACTTGTTTCCTGATGAAATATTAAGAAAATTTTGTTACTTGAAGAAGGTGTTTTCATCACCAACACTCAAACAAGGAACTACACCCGGGATACCTTGTTATTTTGTATTGTTTATTTTATTTTGTTGCTTTGTATATTTTGTTTGTGTTTAATTTTTTAATTGCTTTGTATTGTTCTGGTGTATTATTCTTGGACTTGGTCTCATGTTAGCCGCCCCAAGTCCCCATTGGGGAAATGATGGTGGGGTATAAATAAAGATGATGATGATTATTATTATTATTATTATTTATCTAAATCAATGTTTCTCAGCCTGGGGGTCGGGACCCCTGGGTGGGTTGCGAGGGGGTGTCAGAGGGGTCACCAAAGACCATCAGAAAACACAGTATTTTCTGTTGGTCATGGGAAGTTTGGCCCAATTATATCATTGTTGGGGTTCAGAATGCTCTTTGATTGTAGGTGAACTATAAATCCCAGCAACTACAACTCCCAAATGTCAATGTCGATTTACCCCAAACTCCACCAGTGTTCACATTTGGGCATATTGAGTATTCGTGCCAAGTTTTGTCCAGATTCCTCATTGTTTGAGTCCACAGTGCTCTCTGCATGTAGGTGAACTACAACTCCAAAACTCAAGGTCAATGCCCACCCAACCCTTCCAGGGTTTTTACTGTTGGTTATGGGAGCTCTGTGTGCCAAGTTGGGTCAATTCTATCATTGGGGGAGTTCATATTGCTCTTTGAATGTAGGCTAACTATACATTCCAGCAACTACAATTCCCAAATGGCAGATTCAACCCCCATCCTCACAACCCCACTAGTATTCAAATGTGGGCGTTTTGGGTATTTGGACTAAATTTGGTCCAGTGAATGACAATCTATCCTGCATATCAGATATTTACATGACGATTCACAACAGTAGCAAAATTCCAGTTATGAAGTAGCAACGGAAACAATTTTATGGTTGGGGGTCACCACAACATGAGGAACTGTATTAAGGGGTCGCGGCAGGAGGAAGGTTGAGAAACAGTGATCTAAATGAATATGGACATTTATACATGACTAAGAGAAGTTGTTCCTCTTTATTGTGTTTATAAGTTATAAATCTGTCATATGACATCACATTTAAAATCTTTACCAAGCAATTTCTCAAAAGTAGCTACAGTATAGGTTTTAGATATACTTTTTGAAATCTAAGAAGGCAGAAGTAACTTGGACCCTTACCCTAAATACACTAAATTAAAAATACATTCCATTAAACTTAATTGATCTTACCACTGAATAGTTATGCATAGATGGCACTATCCACATTTAGTGTTGATGTAGACATGTAGGTAGAAAGCGAACATAGAACCATAGAATTGCAGGGGCCATGCATGTGATAGCCATTCATGTATGCAAGCAGAGGCAGCCCTTGGTGATTTTCAACGGTAAGCAAACAGTATTTTGGTGCCTCCTCCCAACCAATCACTGATATTTATTTTCTGTTCATCGTGGGAGTTCTGTGTGCCATATTTGGTTCAATTCCATCATTGGTGGAGTTCAGAATGCTCTTTGATTGTAGGTGAACTATGCATCCCAGTAACTACAACTCGCTTATGTCAAGGTCTATTTTCCCCCAAGAGCGCCTCAAGAGCGCCCTGGACAAAATCAACTATACTGCAAATGCTTACTTTGCGTAATGGGTTGAGCCGCCCCTGTATGCAAGCTATTGCTTGATCCTGCAAACATCAAGTGTGAAATGATAAAAAGATACATGTTTGGATCTACTTTTAATCCTTATGCTTTCTCATTCTACATCCACCGAACTACCACAGCTCCCAACAGGCATCATTGGTCTTATTGGTATTCGGTCCAGGAATCTCCTTCATTTCTTAAAATCCCTTCAATCTCAATTCCTTTATCTCCACTTTGGAAGGCTGATCTAATTTGTTAAATTAGCAGTAGAGTTTAAATGATCTGAAGGTAATATTTAAATCCTTTAGTAGAGAAATTGACTTCTATCTTCTATCTCTCAATATTAATATTGCAGTAGGAAAGGGGAGGGGAGGAGAGGAGCAGCTACACATGGTACTCACTTTGTGTTTTATCACCAGCTACTCAGTCAAAGTAGAATTCATAACAGATAGAGACAAATCATCTGATGGCAGAGGTTAAAAGAAACCTGTTACTATGACTACAGATAGGGTCAGATAACAAAATGAACAGCCACTTTTGATCTTCAAAAAACCCTTTTTCCTTTGCTCTCTCCTCTGTTATCTGGACCACTCCATCAAACACCTAGCAGATAACAGAGTTGAAAACCCAATCGACCTTCAAGGAAGACCAGACAAGTTGGAAAGTCTGTGTAAAGGTTACTCTTACAGTGGAAAGGCCTGTGATGACATTTTTGTATATGTGTATGTGCCTGTGTATTTATGAATTTAACTAAAGCAACAGGCTGCAGTTCAGAAGAGGTTACCAGTGCACTTCACATCAGTGCAGAAATGTAGCACTGACAACTCAGCAGGTTGAAGGGAAATAAAAGCCAAAAACCTCATGCATACACCGTAGTTTTTGTTGTTGTTATTTGGAGGAGAAGGAGGAGGAGGAGGAGGAGGAGGAGGAGTGGCTTAATACATTTAATTACAACCAATTACAATTTCAAAAAAGTAATGAATAAATTTGGAGGTTTTTTTAACTCTAAAGGTGTTCTTCAAAGTAGATGTTACACAAAGCTACAAGATGATATATGGGCAGAAAGGAGGAAAGGTTAACAGGGCATGATGCTAAAGCCCAGATATTTGTTCTTGACAGTAGTTGTTCTGTCACGTGCTGGACCTGTAAAGAATTTCCTTTAGAACAGGACGTGCAACCTTTGCCCAGCGGGAAGCCAGGGGGCCCAAAGAGAAGTTCTCAGAGGTTTTCCACCACAAATGATCTTCAGATGGCTTGTGAAGTATAACAAAATTCTTTATTAATGAACAATCAAACAGAAACTTCCCTTGTCTTCAGTAAAGTTAAACAAATGATTCAAAGTTTTTAGGCAACTGGTGGCTTCCTAAACTTGCCCACAAAGGACAGGCAATTGTCTTCAAAAACTGATTCTTTACTTTAAAGGAAAATCCCCTTTTTAACTTCTCCCAGGCTGACTATAATCTAACCCTTACTGATGTGGGCTCCGCTATCGGGTCGAACTGCATCTCGAATGTGAGTGGACCTACAAGTAAGGCAGTAGACTCTTCAGCTGGAGTTCTCTGGTTTGCTCTCAAGACTATTCTCCCCCGGAAAGTCCTCAAAGCTTTGGGGAGGCTTCCCTGGAAATCTTTGGAGATCTTTTGACACTCTTAAGATTGTTTTCCCCCAGAAAGTCTTACGGGTTGAAGCTTTTGTAGAGGGGAAGCTTGCACACATCCTGTACATTAGCTTCCTTGCTGAGATTAACTAAAAATGGCTCCCTTCCCTTCCCAATTGCTCTGAGCAGGGGGCGGAACCAAAACTTAATGATGATGGACAGGTGACTTGCCCTACGACTGCAACCAAAGGAAGCCACCTATCTGCAGAGTCTCTGAAACCTTGGACTCCAAGCAAACATTTAATACAAAGCAAATAAAGCTGGAGCTTTTGGTACAGCCATACCAGCACAGTAGTTTTTGGTCCATCTCCTGCATGATGGTGACAGAGTGATAAGTCCTATCAGTGTACAATCAGTGGATGTTCAAGTACTACTTTTGCGAGCATAACCCCTGGTTACACTAATGTAAGTCACCAAGCAGATTCCAGCCTTAAGAGAGCATGAAAAAAAAATGGATTATTTACACAGCTTCAAAAATGGAATGGAAAAATGAAAGAAAAATTGTTTGTTTTTTAATTTCCAAAACTTTGACAGATATCAACACATACATTCATACAATTTTGGGTTTTTTAAAACATATTTAGAAATTGCTGCAGTGGCATTGGTACTGTATAAATATTTTAAATAAATCAATGCAGCTCAGATGGTGTCTCATCCACTCCTCTAGAGACGCACTTTGAATACAGTCTGACTGCATATTCCATGCTCCTCCCCACCCAATATGGCTCTGGCAATATTGTTTTGGCTCTCTCAAGCAGAGCATGTGATGCACTCAACAGAAGTTTCAACAGCTCACTGGTCCACTTCTCCACACGTATGGCATCTAACAGAAGAAAATGATCAAACTTCGTTTTCTTCATACTTAAAAGTATGTGCATAATCAACACAGGTCCATCTTCTTGATGCAAGGAAAGGAAAGAAAGACTACTGCATGGTCTAGAAGAGTTGTATCATGTCATTTAGAGACAGATGTTATCACAAATGCTTCATGGAGGACAGTGAGGGAGGAAGAGAGGTGTGAAAGGAGATGAGACCCAAGAGAACAAAGGAAAGGTTATTTTACACTGGAAAATACTGGGTATGAGCGAACACACAAACGAAATTACCATAAACACGATGTCCCTAAACCTATATAGAGTGGCATGCAAATTAAATGGCAACTGAATGAACAAATTGTGGTTGTTGTTTTTTTACATATTGTTAGACTCCATTGTTAGATTGTGGCGCAGCAGGCTGAGTGTCAGCTGCATTAAGATCACTCTGACCAAAAAGTCATGAGTTCGAAGCCAGCCTGGGCTGGAGTGGGTGTCCAGCCATTGTGTAGCCTGTTGTCGACCTTTGCAACCCGAAAGACAGTTGCATCTGTCAAGTAGGAAAATAAGGCACCACCTTGTGTGGGAGGCTAAATTAACTAATTTATGAGGCCATAAAGAAAACTCCGGGATGTGGAATGCGGAAGAACATGGTGTCACTGATGGACGATGAAAGCAGCAGCTCCCCTGGCGGCCAGAAAAAAAAAGTTAAATAACCTCTGTGTATTGTCTGTATTCATTGTCTGTCAAACTGGCATTGAATGTTTGCCATATATGTGTATACTGTAATCCGCCCTGAGTCCCCTGCGGGGTGAGAAGGGCGAAATATAAAAGCTGTAAATAAATAAATAAATAAAATAGCTATCATGGAGGCAAAGACTGTGGCCACACATTGACAACAGATCCATTAATCCATAGATCAGCCTTGAAGCAGCTACATCCTGCATGGGGTTGATCTGGCATAACACAAAGCAAGGACATCTTAACATGGCCTTGTCCTAGGCTACTAAAAGGAAAGCCCAAACTCTGCAGCAAGATTTGAGCTTCCCCCCAATTTAGGGACAATGAGGAGAGCTGGGCCAGTGCAACTTGCAAACCACTACACTGTGCTAACTTAAATTCAGTTCTTGTGGTTTTTTTTCGGGCTATATGGCCATGTTCTAGAGGCATGAGGATGCTTGCCATAGGTGCAGGCGAAACGTCAGGAGAAATGCCTCTAGAACATGGCCATATAGCCTGAAAAAAACCCACAAGAACTGAGTGATTCCAGCCATGAAAGCCTTCGACAATACATCAAACTTAAATTGTTTTTAAATAACAAACTGAGAAATATTTGGCACCAATATTTGGGATGGAATATTAGGGAGAGTCAGAAAACCCTATAAAATTCATGGGGTTGCCATAAGTAAACAGGTAACTTGAACAGGTAACACACCTATGTTTTTGTCACCTCTGTATAACACTAGAGAAAGATTTGACCTTTATGTTCACAATCGAACTGCAGCATTACTTTGCTACAAGTCATCTGAATTTGGTTATTGGAGTAGCTATACTGTATAGCCCCCTCCCCCAAAACACTGAGTCCTTTTTGTACTTCAAAATGATCCATCAAATGAGATTACCTTTAAGAACTGCCACATCAGCTTGAAAGTCAAATACCACTATCCTATTGTATTGCCAATGTGTTGCAATTGCTAAATGTGCCTTTTTAGCAAGATGAAAATGTTTCAGTGGGAACTGCGCTGGGTGTCAATACCTGGAAAGAAAATAAATGTTAAAACAAGCTAAATAATTGTCTAACAGTACTTGTACTAATGACCTTAAACTTCTACTATGCTAATTTTTCCTCTGCACTTTTAATTACTGATCAATAATACTTTGCTGTTGACATTTAAAAATGCTGAACCACACAGAGAAACACTGACTTGATGGAAATATACAATGTGGGGTGGAATTTGCCAAATCGATAAGTGTTGCCATTTAACAAACAATCACATGTACAGCAGTGACCAAGATTAGCAAGCATAAAAGACACTAGTTCAGGTCCTTAATTATTCCTTAATAACATTAAGCTTTACATCACTGATTAAATTCGGTTGCTGCGAAAACCAATAGACTTCTTTTGTCTTTACAGAGAATCTCTTTCAAAAGATTTGGAGCAGCCCTTTTGGATCACATTAACAGAGGGACTTTATTTAGCAAAGCTTTGAATGATCAGACATTTAAAATTCTGGAAACAGAATGGAAGGCAGTTAAGGATGTTCTTTTTTAAGTGCACTAATTCAAAGCACTGTATTGTGAATGTACAGTGTTCCCTCGCTACTTTGCAGTTCACTTTTAGCGGACTCACTGCTTCCCGGGTTTTTGCAAATATTAATAAAAAAATAATTAAAACCCTAAAAAACCTAATCTCTTTAATATATAAAAGACTACTAGAACGGAATACGGAAGAAGAAAGGATTAAGGAAAGTATGATAAAATGGGCGAGAAATATTGGAAGATCGATAAGACTAGCAGAATGGGAAACTATCTGGACAAGGAAATTGAAATATACAAGGGCCTATGACTTGAAAGAAAATTGGATTAAAATGTTTTACAGATGGCATATGACACCGAAGAAATTAGGAACATATTACAAAAATGTGGGGAAGTAGAAGGTACCTTTTACCACATGTGGTGGCATTGCAAAAAAGCTAGAATATATTGGAAAGAAATACAAGGAAAATTACAGAAGATACTCAAGATAAACATCCCATTAAACCCCGAAATCTTATTAGGAATCACAGATGAGAAAACTGAAAAGAATAAGGACAAACTTCTTTTCCTTGCTACGACGGCGGCAAGAATATGTTATGCCAGCAAGTGGAGAAAAGAAGACATACCGAGTATTGAAGAGTGGGAAACAAAACTTATGGATGTAAGAAATATGGACAGATTAAGTTTTTTAATACAGAGATGCAAAGGATTACCAGAGAAAGAAACGGATGGGACACTGATAAATGAATATTTTGGATAGAAAAAAAAAGTAGGAGAGAAACACAACTTTTCTACCGCATAACCCCATGAATTCTAGAGGCAGTAGAAAGAAAGAAACTTGAAGAAGAAAGAAAAGGAAACCTCTTCAATGACACCGGGAAGTCAGACCGAAAGAAGGGGAAAACCTCAAGCTTCGTTTCATAATGTTTTTATACACCCCCCTTTTTTTCTCTTTTTTCCTTTTCCCTTTTACTCCTTCTCAGGCACACACCCCCTTCCCCACCCCTCTCTTTTCCTTCCCTTCCTTTTATCCCTTTCTTTTGTCTCTTCTTTTTTTTCTATCTTTTTAATATGTATTTATAGAAACGTTAATAAAGATATATTTTTTAAAAAAATAGTTATATCCTGTGGAGGCCAGGGACCACGGAAATGTGGCAGCCTAAGGCACAGTGGGAAATGCCTGCCTCTCTGGCCTCCACAGACCACGGAAGTGTAGCGGCCTAAGGTGCAGGGGGAAGGCCTGCCTTCCTGGCCTGCTGCTGCCTGTGTGGCTCCAGAGGCTCTGCTGGGGTCTGCGGAGGCCAGGGAGGCAGACAGATGCCCTTGGGATGGGCTGGGAGGCAGGTAAGGAAGGGCATGTAAGAAAATAATACATAACATATATAAATTAATGTATAAATATTAAAATTAATATGGCGTCCCTACTTCATGGATTTTCACTTATCGCGGGTGGTCCTGAAATGGAACCTCCACGATAAGTGAGGGAACACTGCCTTACAATTATCTAGTTAGTACCATGCCATAATTTTAAAAAAAATGTTTTGTCTTCACTTTATCAAGGGGCAGGAATTTCCAGATTTTTTATAGAGTTGGTTTAGAATTAAAAGGGCTTACTTGGTTGATACAGAAACCCATCTATGGCTATGTGATACTATTGCAAAGTCAATTCAGAATGAAATTGATGCTTCTTCTCATCATTTTGAAAGTGTAACTATTTTATCTGTTTGGACAAACATTTCTTCTCAAAATCACCAGACTCAAGGGAAGCAGTTTTCTATAGGTTCAGACCCTGCCTGTCTTCATGATCGCATCTCCTCCTATGAACTGGTGCAGTCTCTAAGATTTGCCGGGGAGGCCCTCCTCTCGCTTCAACCACTGTCACAAGCACAGTTAGTGGGGATGAGGGAGAGGGCTGTTGGGGTTCAGCCCGTGTGTGAACCTGAACCTGATTCTCTGATTGTATTTCTTGATGCCAATGAAGATGTTGATTCTGAGGTCAATGTAGAAGATGACTGTTTGTGTAGTGAAACTCCTGCAGCCTTGGAAAGTGAAAGTCCAAATTCCCATGAGAATATTTCAGAGCCAAGCGGAGAACTTTCACTCCCTTTTTCTCCCAAGCTTAGCTCTCCAGAGAATCTGACACCTGGGCTCTCTAATGAGGATAGAAGAGGGCAGATTTGGCAGAGCAGGGGAGAATCTGAAGTTTACAAAGGTCAGCTAGACTGAGAGAAATGCAAACAAAGCCTTCAGGCGTATCACGTAATAGATTTCTTGGCCTTAAGTACCTCTCGTCTGGATTCATCTTCAGACCAGGCATCGTTCCAGATTCATGCATCACCTTTGGCAGGACTCCTGATTCCAGTGGCCTTATTCCTAAGAGGCTTCCTAGTTGCTTCAAGTACGGTTAGTGGATTGCTAACAGGTTCCAGGATTTAGCAGTGTTACTGTGGGTTTTTTTATCTTGTTCATTGACATTACTTGTTGCTGAGTTTTACTGTGGCTTTTTACCTTGCATTTCTCCTCTATTTTTGTACTCATCTTTCATCAATAAAAAAGGATTGTTTTTCCTGAAGTCAAGTGCAGTGGATTGTTGTCTTAGGGTCCAGTTTCCTGCTCTGGGTTGCAACAAGGGCCTTCTTGGTGGTGGCTTCCCAACTTTGGAATATCCTCCCCAGGGAGATTAGGCAAATCCCCACACTGTCCTCCTTTCATAGGGAACTGAAAACCTGGATGTTCCAGCAAGTTTTTGAGAACAATTAGTCCCTAGGCCTAGTCCCTAGGTTGCCAGATAGTACTCTGTTCTGCGCTTCATCCACTTCCCCAGCCCTATGCTGTTTGCACTATCCCCAGCTGTTTGCACTATCCCTTTTATAGTTGGTTAGGTCCATTTTAGTACTCCTGGCTATTGGTATTATTAAATTGTTAGACCTTGCCTGATGGAGCTCCAATGTGTTCAGTTTTGTATTTTTATTTTTAGTATGTTTTATCAGGGTTTTTGTATTTTATTATGTTTTTATTTTTTTATTTTTTGCTATTTTGTTTGTTAAGTTATAGTTGGGTGTTTATATTGCCTAATGTACCTTTTCCTGAGATAGACTGTATAGTTTTCTTTTGACATTGAATGTTTGCCATATTTGTTAGAAACTGCCCTGAGACCCTTTGGGGAGATAGGTCGGTCTATAAATTAAATTTATTATTATTATTTTATTATTTTTCTTGTGAGATTAAATATTTGCAAAAATTATTCCCCTGTTTTGCTTCAACCTTCCTCAGTAGTGTTGTGTGATTATTACTCCCTATATGTATAGCTGTTTGCTGTGAACATTGCTTGAGCTGAAGAGCATGGATCATTCTATATGTACGAAACTGTGTTAGCATTCTAACTAAGACGTGTTTTTCATATAAATCAAGATGTGATAAATGCAAATAACAATTTGTGTCATTTAGGAAAACAAATGAAATTTACACCCTGTTACATCATCATTGTTCTAAAATAGAAGGGCTAGATTGTATATGAATTTATGTAGTCCTCTTCATTACTACACGTAAACAAAGAAGCAAACTGATCGAAACTCATCTTAAACAGAAATTTTGATTTCATAATATAAGCAAGACATGGATGTGTTTCTATTAGACCTTGAAAGTAATCTGTAGATTGAGTTGACAGAATATAATTCAATTTAGAGCCAGTAATTTGTGTAAATAAATGTCTAATAAGAAAGAATCACTCCAGGCAAAAATTAGTTGTGTTAAATTTTTATGATACTTATCAAAGGAACAAAGAGGTTTGTGTTAATGGGGGGGGGGGGTTAAAAAAGAAAATTAAAAATAGCAAGCCTTGTGTTCTGATATTTCATATGAATTTTTTATTTTTCATTTGAAAGGTACAGCTCTGCAGTACACAAGCTTTACACTGTACTCATGGACTGGAATTTAAACTTTTCTGCTGAATTATTAAGCATTGCCTCAGAATGCTCTAAAGTGAACTCTTTAGAAAGTATTGGCTTGTAGAAGAACGTAGGGAGAAAGAGGCATGTGAGTTGTTGTAGGTTTTTTCGGGCTGTATGGCCATGTTCTAGAGGTATTCTCTCCTGACATTTCACCTGCATCTATGGCAAGCATCCAGGGACAGCTCAACCCATTACGCAAAGTAAGCATTCGCAGTACAGTTGATTTTGTGCAGGGGCACTTTTGAGGCACTCTTGGGGGAAAATAGACCTTGACATATGCGAGTTGTAGTTACTGGGCTGTATAGATAACCTACAATCAAAGAGCATTCTGAACTCCACCAATGATGGAATTGAACCAAATATGGCACGCAGAACTCCCATGACGAACAGAAAATATATATCAATGATTTATTGGGGGGGGGGCAAAATACTGTTTGCTTACCATTGAAAATTACCTAGGGCACCTCTGCAAGCATCCTCAGAGGTAGTGAGGATGCTTGCCATAGATGCAGGCGAATGCACCTCACTACCTCTGAGAGTGCTTGCCATAGATGCAGGCAAAACATCAGTAGAGAATGCCTCTAGAACATGGCCATATAGCCCAGAAAAACCTACAAAAACCCAGTGATTCTGGCCATGAAAGCCTTCAACAATACAAAGAGGCATGTGTCAAAAGAAGTGATAATTTTATTAGAAGGGTGTGCAGACAATTCTAACTCTCTCATAAGGTGCATTAGGGACAATTGCTTGGGATTCCTTAATCTGGGAAGGCACACTGGAACATCCATGTATTCAAGCTCCATCTGAAGACTGCCAGTGTTGGGGAGTGCCTGATGTCCTTGGGGCTTAAGCATTGCGGCTTAATCCCTCAACCAAAAAATGGTCTTTAGATGGCTTGTGAAGTATAACAAAGTCCTTTATTAATGAACAATCAAACAGAAACTTCTCTCGTCTTCAATAAAGTTAAACAAATGCTTCCAGGCTTTTATGCAACTGGTGGCTTCCTAATCATGTCCACGAAGGACAGGCAATCAGGCCCGTAGCCAGGATTTCGTTTCGGGGGGGGCTAAAAGGTTTTCAGGGGGGCTGAGTTTCGGGGGGGGCTGAGTCTGCGTGAAATAGGGTCTAGCCTACCCCCATGTATATGGGATATATTGAATATGGTGATCAGATCATGATATGAATAAACATAACAGTTTAAATAATGCACCAGTAAGGCCTTTTCGTGAACCACCATGAGAATTTCGGGGGGGGGGGGGGCTGAAGCCCCTCAAGGCCCCCCCCCCCCCCCCGGCTACATGCCTGCAGGCAATTGTCTTCAATAACTGTTTCTTTACTTTAAAGGAAAATCCCTTTTTAACTTCTCCCAGGCTGACTGTAATCTAAGCCTTACTGATGTGGGCTCCGCTACCGGGTCGAACTGCATCTCAAGCACCGAGTGGACCTACCAGTAAGGCCAGTAGATTCTCCAACTGTTTACTGTAAACTGTTTACCCTCCGAAATTCCTCGAAGCTTTAGGGTTGTTTCCCTGGAAATCTTTGGAAATCTTTGGATGCTCTTGAGACTGTTCTCTCCCGGAAAGTCTTAAGGGTTGAAGCTTTTGTACAGGAGAAGCTTGTACACGTCCTCTAAATTAGCTTTCCTTATTGAGACTAACTAGAAAAGACTGCCTTCCCTTCCCAATTGCCCTGAACAAGGGGCGGAACCAAAACTTAAAGATGATGGACAGGTAATTTGCCCTATGACTGCAACCAAAGGAAGCCACCTTTCTGCAGAATCACTGAAACCTTGGACTGCAAGCAAACATTTAATACAAAGCAAATAAAGTTGGAGCTCCTGGTACAGCCGTACCAGCACACCTTCTGAGGGGTAAAATTCTCTCACTTCCTATTGTCCCACCCCCATTTTGAATTATGAGTTGTTTGTAACTCAGGGACTGCCTGTATATGCATTAATATGTTTGTAAGAAAATATGCAAATCGTACAATCTTCAAGCTCACTGGGTCCTTTTTACATGGTATAATTAAAGCACTTTGATTCCACTTTAATTGCCTTGGCACATCCTGTGGAACCCTGGGATTTGCCATTTAGAGAGGAGCATTTAGAAGCCAGAGAGCTCATCTGATGTCTCTCCAACCTACAAACCCCAGAATTTCATAAGATGCTGCCATAGGCATTTAAGTGGAATCATAATGTTATAATTGTGTGGTGTGAAATAGTCTCTGGTGTCATCTAGGAACTATATTATCACCTCATTTGAAATATGCATTGCGGCTTAATCCCTCAACCAAAAAATGGGAATTAGAGCGATCAACCTCACAGGACTGTCATAAGGGAAAACACAACACATATTGTGAGATGCTCCCTCTCAGATCGCTTTTGGAAAAGCAAAAAGCTATCTCCATCTTAGCTAAGCAAGCACACCTTTTCCACTTGTGTTTTCATGCGTTCGGAAAAGCTGTCTCTGCCATTTGGAGTCCCCCAAGTCTCACGCTCCTCCTGTGCTCATGCTCTGTGAATGTAACGGATTGTTTTTTGCATGTCTGTTTAATTTTCAGAAAATTGTCCCATTGCCTCCAAATTGCAAGTGTAAGGAAATCCAGCTGTCAGTTCCCATTAAACGGAGCTGACTTTTCTATCGTTAATTCAGTTGTCTTTCACAGTCTGGCTGCTCAAGCTAAAGAACTCTTTAAAAAAACAGATTTATGATGGATGCCATCTGGTCTGATAGAAGGAAACAGATATCGATTTTTAATATTTTCTCCAAACTTGTTTACTCTGGGATAATACAGCAGCTGTGTGGCGGCTTGTCTCAGAGTGGAAAGGATTATTACCCCTGCCTTTTGATGAGATAAATTACCAAGAATGACTTGAATGGCTAAAGGGTATACTTTGATGTTCTGTCGCTTCATTTACCCTTATGACTAAATGATTATTGATTTTATATTTTTAAGCTCTTGAAACGTGAAAATAAGTTGGTCGAGAAGCCTGGCTGTGTTAGTTTTATTAATTTATTTCTGCAGGGCATAATTCACTTTGGACCAGGTTGTGAAGGTTTTTGGGTTCATGACCGACTCCAGATACAGTTGCAAAGAAATGGCTTATTTATATAGTCATTGCAAGTAGTTCCAAAATCAATACAGTCTGGGATTGGATGATTAAACCTAGTCCCTTTGTGGGATTCATTCCTATAGCTGCCTCTGAAATGATCTTGAGTCTCAAGCAGATTCATGTGATCCAGTCTTACAAAGTGCAAGTTGTTCAAATACTATTATTATTATTATTATTATTATTATTATTATTATTATTATTATTATTATTCAGTCATTTTTAAAAATCTACTTGGCTCACTCAATGACATTTGAGCAGCGGGGAGGGGGCGAAAAGAAGAAAAAACCCAAATGATTGACTACTTCAATGAAATTGCTAATCTGCATTCAAAGAGTCATCTCCAAAGACTACTTAGATTTTCCATGGATAGATTTAACTACTGCTTTGATCAGTTAGTCCCAGTATGCAGTGGATTTAGGTCTCTGTACTTATGTAGACAGCAGGAATCCAAGGTGTACACTAAACCTTTAAATAGTTTTCACAGTTCAAAACAGCTGTTTGCCTTTGGAGTACAGCAGACACCTACCTTTCCCTCTGAAGTGCTGCCTTTTCTGTCATCATCACTTAACACATTGGAGCTATTTAATGTTTGTCTGAAATGGGGCCTCTTGTCAATCTACTGAAGTATTTTGTAGACAGAACAAGTGCAGAAATGTTATGCCAAAAAAAATCCCTAAAGTGTTTCTCTCTCTCTCTCTCTCTGTTGATGTGTGTGTATGGGTACTCTCAGTTTATTTATGTGCATATCTGTCTTTTAAAAAAATAACATTTAATTTTTGTGAAAAACACTGCTTTCTTTTAAAGTCATTATCTCTTTCCACTCTTTTAAAAACCACTAATAATTTAATGTGAGACTTATGTAACATACACATATATTGGGCACTCAAGACCAAAATGAAGTACATTTAGGGTGTGTCTACACTGTTGAATGAATGTAGCTTAACATCACTTTAACTGCCATGGCTCAATGATATAGAGCAGGGGTCCTCAAACTATTTATTATTTATTTATTTATTTTGCGCATTTCTACCCCGCCCTTCTCAAACCCCGAGGGGGGACTCAGGGCAGCTTTAAAAAGGCACAATTCGATGCCGACAAAACAGATAATAAAAATAAAACATGTCTCAACAGCAATTATAAAACAATTAAAACAGTCCAGTTATACATCACAATTGGTAAAACCAATCTAATGTTCAACGTTCGCCAAGATCAGAATCTGTAAGTTCATTCCACATTGTCAAATCCTATCAATTCTAGTCATTGTCCTTTGTCTGTCTGCCAGATTACCCAAAGGCCTGGTCCCATATCCATGTTTTTAGTTTCCTTCTAAAAGAGAGGAGGGATGTTGATGACCTAATTTCCCCGGGAAGCGAATTCCACAGGCGAGAGGCCACCACCGAGAAGGCCCTGCTCCTCATCCCCACCAATCTCACTTGTGATAGAGGTGGGGCCGAGAGCAGGGCCTCCCCAGAAAATCTTAAACTCCGAGGTAGGATGTAGAAGGAGATGCGTTCGGACAGGTACACTGGGCCAGAGCCATATCGGGTTTTGTAGGTCAAAACCAGCACTTTGAATTGTGCTCGGAACTGGATCGGCAGCCAGTGGAGCTGACATAATAGAGGGGTGGTATGTTCCCTGTATGACGCTCCGATGAGTAATCTGGCCACCACCCGCTGGACTAATTGCAGTTTCTGAACAGTCTTCAAAGGCAACCCCACATAGAGTGCATTGCAGTAATCTATTTGGGATGTAACTAAGGCCCAGGGGCTGGATACGGCCCTCCAAGGTCATTTACCCAGCCCTCGCTCAGGGTCAATCTAAGTCTGAAATGACTTGAAAGCACACAACAACAACAGCAGCAGCAGCAGCAGCAGCAGCAACAGCAATCCTATCTCATCAGCCAAAAGCAGGTCCACACTTCCCATTGAAATACTAATAGGTTTATATTTGTTAAAATTGTTCTTCATTTTATTTATTGTATTTTAAGTGTTTTTTTGCACTACAAATAAGATATGTGCAGTGTGCACAGGAATTCATTCATGCTTTTTTTCAAATTATAATCCGGCCCTCCAACAGTTTGAGGGACTGTGACTTGGCCCTCTGTTTAAAACGTTTGAGGACCCCTGATATAGAGCCATGGCAGTTGTGGATTTACAAGATCTTGAGCAAAAAAAAGTGCTTGTGCTTCACTAAACTATTAATTCCAGTTTTCCATAGCACTAAATCGTGGCAGTTGAAGTAGTGTGTATAACTTCTACAGTGTAGATAGATACAGCAGTAGGAAACAAGAACTGTATCTTATAGCAGTTTGGACCGAGAAGCAATGCTCTCCTGAAAACCCTACATGAATCAAGGAATAAAAGTTCTACCTCCATAGGTCTAAGGGTCAAAGGAAATGTTATGGGAAATGTCCCATTGTAAGCCTATTTTCAACCCATAGTGGGAGTTCCTCAAAGATGCATGTCTCAGCAATCAAGCTTACAGATGAAGTCCATGTTTACACATCAAAGTCCTATAACTAAACAAAACATACATATGTGAGTAAAATCCCATACTTTGACTCATCTTCAACCACTTGAGGGAGCACCTTTTCTAAAAATGTGTTGGAACTTAATAGCTAAACACATTTGAATAGATCTGATGGCTACTCCTATCTAGAGTAGACCCATTTATTTATGGATTTGTGGATGTTCTGTTGATTCAATTGGTCTGCTCCAGTTGGAACTAAAAATTGTTTTTTACTTTAGCCTTAGGTGTGAATGTCCATTGTACTTGACTCTTGGTAGGCATTAGCTTAAAAGGTGAGAAGGGTAGGAAACAGATGTCTTTCATAGAAGCACTAAAATCTTTATTACATTGGGTGGCACAGACTGAACATGCAGGGCCTATCCAGTTCGACACCACTAGGTAATCACTGTATGGGACTCCTTTCCACATGTGTCCTGGCTGTCACTAGCCACGACACCTCCACCAACCCCTACCATCTCAGTCAGTAAATGGATGCCCACAATAAGGTAGGTGGAGGCATCATGGCAGGTGACAGCTATGACATGTGGGGAGGTGACCTCAGGAGACTGTGATTCCACATCCCTAGGCTACCTGAGTCTGGGGGACACAGATTGGTAGTTCAAGATAGCTGCTGGTTGCAGTTAAGAACTGTCTGTTCCTAACTTAGGGAAGAACCCAAATCCTGGGACAGGATTTGGGTTTAACTCTAGATCAGCCCCATTTAGCTACTTCAGAGCTGATCTATCTGCATACTGACCTAAGTGGGAAATATAGATGTTCGCACCTAAGTGATCACTGTAGATGTGCCCATTGACTGGAAATTGATTTGAAAAATTGTCTCCAGTCATTTTGACAAAACTCAGCAAACTGGACCAATGACCTGACTCACATGAGGCACCCTTGTATATTCCTAAACATTTTGGCACTGGTGCATTAAATTTTGTAAATGTTGACTCCTGATATCTCCAGTCAGCATGGCTAATAAATAGGAAGTTTATGGAATCACTTGTTCTAAGAGAGGAGCCTCTGGTAGCGCAGTGGGTTAAAGCGCTGAGCTGCTGAGCTTGTTGACCGAAAGGTCGCAGGTTTGAATCCGGGGAGTGGCATGAGCTTCCACTGTCAGCCCCAGCTTCTGCCAACCTAGCAGTTTGAAAACATGCAAATGTGTTGTCGAAGGCTTTCATGGATGGAATCACTGGGTTGTTGTAGGTTTTTTGGACTATATGGTCATGTTCTAGAGGCATTCTCTCCTGATGTTTCGCCTGCATCTATGACAAGCATCCTCAGAGGTTGTGACTTCATATAGCCCAAAAAACCTACAACAACCCATGCAAATGTGAGTAGATCAATAGGTACTGCTCCAGCGGGAAGGTAACAGCACTCCATGCAGTCATGCTGGCCACATGACTTTGGAGATGTCTACAACACTGGCTCTTTGGCTTAGAAATAGAGATGAGCACCACACCTCAGAGTCGGACACGACTGGACTTTATGTCAGGGGAAAACATTTACCCTTACCTAGTTGTAGAGGTGTCTCAAGCTTGTCCTAAATGAAGATACACGGTTGCCAAAGATTTCATGAACATACCTCACTCTTTCACTGTGTTATCAAAAATTAGACTCAAATGAGGACATTTTATTCACATATTTGACAACGGCCACCAGAATCATCTTTGCGAAACTCTGGAAGCTGAAAGAAATACCAGACAAATTCCACTGGATAAAGAAGATAAATGAAATTAAGGACATGGACACACTAACTTTTTATTAAAAAAGAATACAGGCAATCCAGTCAAGCAGACAGACTGGTCGATAATTGAGGACTATATTGAAAATAGGTATAAGGATTTATAACTGTACTAAGATTACAACAAATATATAAAATGGAATATACAAGATGTATAGACAAAAAGAGACTACACGGGCAGAACTAGAAGGAAGTCCAATTTTTATTATTATTTTTTATTTTTTATTTTATTTTTCTTTTATATATATATATATATTTCTTTTTATTATTTTCCTCTTTTTTTTGATGGTGTGTTGCGTATTATCTTTTTCATGATTTTTTTATCTTCTCTTACGGGTGTTATTGCTGTCATTTTCCTACTTTCCTATCTTCTTGAAACTATTTCCCCACTTTCACTGTAATCTATAATAACTCAATAAAATTATAGATAGATAGATACTAGATAGATAGATAGATAGATAGATAGATAGATGGATGGATGGATGGATGGATGGATGGATGGATGGATGGATAGATAGATAGATAGATAGATAGATAGATAGATAGATAGATAGATAGATAGATAGATAGATAGATATATTCACTACACAATTAAAGCAATCTGATAAAACTTTAGCAGCTGTGGTTGTATCCTGTGAAGTGAAGATGTATAACATGATGAAGTACATAGAATTCTGACCTAGTGGTATAGCTCACATAGGTGGATTTGCATATTCTAGCACTTCATTAAACTACAAGTCCTAGAATTCCATAGGATGGAATCTTGGCAATTACAGTGGGTTTCAAATCTTGATAACTGCATATTGTAGATAGGTTGGGTTGGGTGGCTTCCTTTTATGGGTATAAGCTTTCATCTCAAAGCCAAATATTTTCCTTCAGGATGGGGGAGTGGGAATATTGCTTCTACAGGTAAATTCTATAGTATTTATTTGGGATTTAAATCTTTTATAATCATTTTAAAGCAATGAAACAGAAATAATTATATATTAGATTTTTCTGTATATTTGTGTGTGTTGATTTTCAGGCGGAAAAATTTAAAGAATTGTTCTATACCTCTCTGAATTCAAGAACACCATTTGACAATTTTGTATTGAGTATTAATTTCTCTTGTGTCTGACTAACCCCTTAACTATCCTTCTTCTGGGTCTTATACGGCACATGACTAAACATTTAGGAATTGTTTTCAACCAATTTCTCCATCAGCTAAAGTATCACATTGCTAAAGCACGCTGACAGTACTCGAAATTAAGTCAAAGGGAATCTTATTTAATTTTCAAATTACTCAGCTTCATGGTCAAGTATATTATTACGAGCATGGGATATTTTTTTTCCACAAGTACTTGCCTTATTTTTATTAAACACTATGCAAGCATGCTTTACAGAGGTTTGGGGGAAAAGGTGTAAAACACTTTCTTTAGCCACGGGAGATGTATAATTAATGTGTAGTAAATTATACAGCGGAGCTTAAGGCTTGTTTAAATGCATAGAATTGGAAGTCGAGTGCAGAAATAAACTAACTTTTGGATGAGTGTAATGTAATATGTTGATCCATTTTTATGGGGTGCTGGTGGTGGCGATGATTATTTAATTAATCACCTTTTGACAATTATTCACACCGATCCAAATCAAGGTCTCCATTAAAACCAAAGAATGGCTTCATTACAAATGACCCATAAAAGTGTCAAGTGCTGGCAGCAAAGACAAGTAATTTCCTTCCCCTTTAAAACCATTAGGTTGGATGATTGTGGGTGGGGAAAGTGATGAAGTGCGTAATGGTGTGATTACAAAGAAAAATGTAAACAGTAAATTTGACAGCGGTGTTGGAAAGACTACGAGATAAAAGGCATTCAAAGTATGGGTTTCATGCTTTCAGGAACCCTTAATTTAGAGAGGAAACAGGAATGAGTATAATCACAAACTTTTTAAAAAATCATAATATGCTTTCTGTATGCTTATGCCTGATATCTTCTAGGACCTTATCCCACACACTTATACCCCATCTCTGAAGCTCTTTGTCTGCGGCCCTAGGTAATTTTCAATGGTAAGCTAAGCAAACAGTATTTTGGCGCACCCCCCCCCCCCATCATTGATATATATTTTCTGTTCGTCATGGGAGTTCTGTGTGCCATATTTGGTTCAATTCCATCATTGGTGGAGTTCAGAATGCTCTTTGATTTTAGGTGAACTATACATCCCAGTAACTACAACTCGCATATGCCAAGGTCTATTTTCCCCCAACAGTGCCTCAAGAGCGCCCCTAGACAAAATCAACTTTACTGCGAATGCTTACTTTGCGTAATGGGTTGAGCCACCCCTGACTGGTGCATACAGGTCCTATCACATGATGCAAGGTCAATTTCACTGGATACTTTAGACATTAATGGGCAAAAATTCTGCCACAAATACTTTTTGTAAAATGGGAAGCACTCAACTTCATTCATCTTTCATTTCTCATGCATATTTTTCTGTATGATGGGTAAACCCCATTTGCAGCTCATCCTTGCCAGAGATTTGTCTTTTGGGGAATGTTTTGGGAGTGGTCTTTTCAACCCTCTAGATTGGCCTTTGTCAAAACTGCTGGTGGTAGACTTCCAGTTGTAGTCAGAGAAAAACTATGAGTAAAACTATACAATTATCCACTTCTCCATGACTGTTTCCTTTTTAAAAAATTGAATTGTGCAGATTTGTAGGAACAAAGATATATTTTTTCTGTTTCTCCATTGGGACAGAAGTCATGAACATGCATGGCTGTGCAAGATCTGCCAAAAAAATAAAGGAAAGGAAAATAATAACGTTGTGGAACATGGCACAGATTGAAGGAGTAATCTTTCAGTTGTTTGATAGGTCTGACATGCATTTTTTTATTAAGTATGGAAAGGGGGAAAGCGTATGAGATGGGGTCAGTATATATCCAGTCCTCATCTAGCTTAAATGATGTATATGAAAATGTAAATGTTTTCCCCTGACATTAAGTCCAGTTGTGTTCGACTCTGGGGTGTGCCGCTCATCTCCATTTCTAAGCCGAAGAGCCAGTGTTGTCCGTAGACACCTCCAAGGTCATGTGCTGTTACCTTCCTGCAGGAGCGGTACCTATTGATCTACTCACATTTGCATGTTTTCGAACTGCTAGGTTGCCAGAAGCTGGGGCTGACAGCAGAAGCTTACGCCGCTCCCCGGATTATAATCTGCGACCTTTCAGTCAAAAAGTTTAGCCACTCAGTGGTTTAACACACTGCGCCACCAGGGACTACTTTTTAAAATCATGTTGGAAGTGAATTGAGAACCTACTTCAAGTCATTTCTGGTGTGAGAGAATCGGCCGTCTACAGAGATGTTGTCCAGGGGACTCCCGAATGTGTTACCATCCTGCAGGAAGCTTCTCTCATGTCCCCGCAAGAGAAAAGGGAGTTGTGTGCAGGTACAGCTGTATCAGGAGCTCCAATTTTGTTTGCTTTGCATTGAATGTTTGTTTGTAGTCCTGTTTCAGGGACTCTGCAGATAGGTGGCTTCTTTTGGCTGCAATCATAGGACAAACCACCTATCAGTTATCGTTAGGTTCCCTGGTCCTGCCCCCCTTTTGAGTTTTGGAGGAAATAGGAGCCATTTTGGGCCAGTCCACACAGAGAAGCCTTTCATGCAGGACATAATACCAAGAGCTCCTGTAGAAAGCTTCGTCTTCTACAGCCTGGCCGGAGAGAAAGGTCCCATAGCTTGGCCGAGGATTATACAGCCTTACAGCTCCTTTGCTGAGGGACTTCAGCCAGCCATCACCAAAAACTGAACTCCTTTTTCCCTGGATGTCTACAAAGCTCTGCTTGGTAAGGGTCACTCACGGAAGCCAGAAGTAGTTGGTACCGGGTGCAGGGGCTCCATGCCAACAGAGGCAAAGACAGACTGCCCAGATTAGAAGTTAAGGATTTCCCCATTAGTTAATGTACAGTTTATGAAGATAGTGCCTGTTCCCTGTGAACAAGATTGAGAGAGAGAGCCAATAGACTGTTAAGAAAGCCTTAAAGTACCTGTTTGTTTTCAATAATAAAGAACTTTGTTGAACCTTTAAGCAATCTAAAGACTCTGTTTTAAGGAAATCCAAAGGCCTTTAATCTGAGGCAGCCCCGGCATCCCGTTGGGCACACAGAATTTATGTCCTGTCTACAGTCTTATGTACAGGCCCAGCGTGCGACAGCACAAGTTGACATACAGGAGCTCACCCCGTCTCACAGATTCAAACCACTGACCATCAGGTCTTCAGGTCAGCAATTCAGCCAGCACAAGGGTATAACCCATTGCGCCACCGCAACTCCCCATATTGCCTGCTTTAAAATATGTTTTCTGAGATGTGCATGATAAGGTCCTTAGAGGTATGTTCATTCTAAAATGATCACTCCTCCATCCAGTCTGGCTAAAATGTGTAGTGTCAATGTACATGAAGCTTTGCAGAGTTTTTTTATACTTGAAGCCTCTCCCTGTAAACAGAAGGAAATAATAATAACAAATAACTCACAATTTGCTGTCCTTTTGTGTCGGTCAAAATCAGTGACTTGAGGCAGCTGCTTCATTTTCTCAAATGATAGGGCTCGACCTATCTGGATATTGGATATGATTGGGGCTATATGATACTGAGGAATTAGTGTCTTCCAGTGTTGCCTAATGTAACAGTTGACAATATTTGTGGTGTATTTGTGCTAGTGTCTAATTGGTAAATATTCACACAAAGATCCCATTAACACTTATAATTTAAATATATAAGTCCAGTATATGATGAATGGGTTGTGTCCCATATCTTTTTAAGAGAATAAAACAAATCAAACTAGTATGCCTGGTACCACTTTTTCTGGTGAAAACCGATCTACCTTTTTGCTTTTCAAAGGAATACCGAAGCCCTTTCCCACACACTAGTTTGTTGAGTCTACTTGTCATTCTTTCTTTGATATTCATTTGTTTTAAAACCTTGCACCCACAGTTGGATTAGTTATTGTGAAAACGAATAACCCCCAAAGTTCAAGTGCTGCTCCTGAAAACAAATAGCTATTGACTTTCATTAGGAGATCTGTGATGTTATCTAACCCTGCAAAGGCATTCGTGGTATGCAGTTTACATTGTATCTCCTGATTGTATAATCATTATTGATTTTCCTTGTGTGTAGTACCTATGTCAAACAACCTAATATATTTAAATGGTGATTATTTTAGCCATTTATCTATTATTAGATAAGATCAAAGGCAGTTAAGCTCACAGCAGATTGTGATAAGATAGACATAGCATGCAACCCATTCAGCACTGCTTCTTGTGTAAGCTCCGCTCATTTTCTTGGGGCCATGCAAGGGAACTTTTTGCAAATTCCAATAAATGTTCAAAAGCAGCGTGTCTTGCTGGATTGCATGAATTAACCATTGTTGATTTAGACCAAAATGCATCTGTATTATACAATTATACCAATCTGATGACACAACTTTCATTTTCATGACTTTACTGGCAATTGCAGCCTGGTGAGGTATGTGAATTCTATGCTCAGGAACTTTATTTCAGGAGAGTAGCCTAGATCTCTCTGGAAAACAATTCTAAGGATATTACCAAAATACAAGCTCAAGAATTCCATAGGATGGAGGGCTTAAAATAAACATCATTCCCCACACCTATCTCTTAAGACTGAGGAACTTAATGCTCTTTATCAGCGAATTGGTATCTATTTGTAGGTCCCACTCATCACCTTGTCAGCACTTGGGCTCCTTATCATCTTATTTCCTCCTTAATTCCTTTGTTTTGGTTTAGGTGTCTCCATGTACAGAACTTGATGGTCACCTGCAATCTTACTATTTTGCAGTCAAGCATCAAGACATTCCGTTTAGAGTAAATAGTATTTCTTCTGTTTATTCTGTTTAAAGTTTTTTAAAGCACTCACTCTCTTTAGAGTAAAAACTATTATTTCCTTAAAATAAAGCTCTAAGACTTAAAATTTGCACATGAAAAATAAGCATTCTAGGGTGGTTTTGTCCTGATTTACTCACGGAGTCCCACGTTGCCCAACAGACACATAGGCTTGTTACATCCTGAATAGATTACTGCAACGCACTCTACGTGGGGTTGCCTTTGAAGACTGCTCGGAAACTCCAACTAGTCCAGCGGGAGGCAGCCAGACTGCTCACCGGGGTGTCATACAGGGAGCATACCACCCCCTGTTGTGTCAGCTCCACTGGCTGACGATCCAGTTCCGAGCACAATTCAAAGTGCTGGTTTTGACCTACAAAACCCTACACGGTTCCGGCCCAGTGTATCTGTCCGAACGGATCTCCCTCTACGTCCCACCCCGGAATCTAAGATCTTCTGGGGAGGCCCTGCTCTCGACCCCGCCTCTATCACAAGTGAGATTGGCGGGGACGAGGAGCAGGGCCTTCTCGGTGGTGGCCCCCCACCTGTGGAATTCACTCCCCGGGGAAATTAGATCTGCAACATCGCTCCTTTCCTTTAGGAAAAAACTAAAGACATGGATCTGGGACCAGGCATACGGACAAGCAGGCAGATAAAGAAAGAACTTTGATGATGGTTAGGAAATGATTACTGTATTAGATCTATGGAACTCTGAAAGACGAAACGCTGATCATGAGAATAGTTTTTATATGATGTGTTATGTACTGGTTGTTGATTATGTTAACTGTGTTTTTAACTATGCTTTTGTATATTATGTGTAATTTGTATAGGCATTGAATTGTGCCTTTTTTGTAAGCCGCCCTGAGTCCTCCTTCGGGGGTAGAGAACGGCGGGGTAAAAGTACCTGAAATAAAGAAATAAAAATACTCACCAGAGCGTCATGCACCCCTCTGCTATGACAGCTCCACTGGCTGCCGATCCAGTTCCGAGCACAATTCAAAGTGCTGGTCTTGACCTATAAAAACCTATACGGCTCCTGCCCAGCATACCTGTCTGAATGTATCTCCTTCTACATCCCGCCTAGGAGCTTTGGAAATGGATTATGATAAGCTGAATGGATTTACTAATTACAGAACTTGGTGAAATGATGGCCACCAGGTTGGCTTCTTTTCTAGTAGATTTTATTGTATTAACTTAATGTTTTAATTATTTATAATTACTGTTTGTTGTGTATTTTATTGCGTTTAATTGTAGGCATCAAATATGTGCCGGCTGGAAGCCGCCCTGAGTCCCCCCCTAGGGGGTTGAGAAGGGCGAGGTAAAAATACCCTAAATAAATAAATAAATAAATAAATAAATAAATAAATAAATAAATGGGCTGACTTTTATCAGGACTCCATGTGTGAACTGGGGAAGCAGCATGGTAGGATGCTGTGCAGCCAACATGATAGTCTCCCCATGTTCCATTAGGAAAAACAGGACTACGGTGGGATTAAACTATGCTGGGATGCTTCCCCACATGTGATAGGGAAGTGTCAGCTGCCAGCTGGGTTGCCGAGATTACACTGTTGCCACCCCAATTCACCATGGAGGCTGGAGAATCACAGTGCTGTACCTCATGCATGTGATGAAGTCCCTAGTAAAATAATAATAATAATAATAATAATAATAATAATAATAATAATAATAATAATAATATAATAAACTTTATTTATACCCCGCCACCATCTCCCCAAAGGGGACTCCGAGCAGCTTACATGAGGCCAAGCCCAATGATGCATTACAGCAACATAAAATGTAAACAACAAAATAACATCACAATAAAATAAACAAACCAATCAAGTAAAATAAACAGTACAAAATAACATAATGGAAAATAAAACACAGTGGGCAGGCCAAATGCACGACATAAAATGATAAAACACTGGATGAGATAGCAATGAAAAGGAGACTCCTGGTGTGAGAGAATTGGCCGTCTGCAAGGATTTTGCCCAGGGGACGCCTGGATGATTTGATGTTTTTATCATCCTTGTGGGAGGCTTCTCTCATGTCCCCACATGAGGAGCTGAGCTGATAGAGGGAGCTCTTCCGCCTCTCCCCGGATTCGAACCTGCAACCTGTCGGTCTTCAGTCCTGCCGGCACAGGAGTTTAACCCACTGCACCACCGGGGGCCTCCCACAAGGATGATAAAAACATCAAAATCATCCAGGCATCCCCTGGGCAACGTCCTTGCAGACAGCCAATTCTCTCACACCAGGAGTCACTCTTGACATGACCAAAAAAAAAAAGCAATGAAAAGGTATGTTTGTGGGGGAGGAGCTCATAGGAGACTAAACAGTGGAATTAGACTTTCAATAAGGTGAGGGAAAGTGCAATATGAGGGAAACAGTGTAGGTGAAACAACACGACTGGAATACATGGACACTCTCCAAAGGCACATCGGAAAAGCCAAGCCTTTAGATCTTTCTTAAAGGCTGCTAGGGTGGGGGCTTGCCTACTCTCACCGGGTAGCAAGTTCCATAGCCAGGGGGCCACAGCGGAGCAGGCTCTCTCCCTCGTTCCCACAAGTCATACCTGTGATAGAGGTGAGAGGAGGGCCTCCCCCGACGATCGGAGGGAACGTGCAGGTTTGTGGAAGGAGATGCGGTCACGAAGGTAGGCGAGTCCCAAACCGTTTAGGGCTTTATAGGTGATAACCTGCACCTTGAATTGGGACTGGAAAATACGTAAAAGCTCAAGGCCAGATACCAGAGGCTTTATGCCATCTTGCAATCACAGACACTACTGTGGCATAATGTTGCTCCGATTCCTGTCTAAAGATTTTTGGGATCTAGAGAGTCTGGGGTCAGTGTGTAGTTTATTTGACTGCATCTTAGACATGGACTGCATAGTTCTTGGTTCACCCTGGAGTCCTTGATGTGCCCTTATAATAACTGTGTCTATTGTGTGCAAAAGTGCAGTTCATAATTTTTAATCATTAAACTTTCTGAGGCATGTTTTGATTTCTGTTCTGAAGAATAAAATATGACAGATGGATAGGGTGCGGGGGGGAAGGCATCTGAGAAAAAAGGCACTGGAGTTATGTAAATGTAACACAATTAGATGAATTGCTTCTCAAAGACCATGGGAAATCATTCTATATACTCCACTTCTTGTTCTCTTACAAGTTCTTCTGAAGAAAACTCAAAATGGATTTAGAAAGCACTATGATTTCCCAGAGGATATAATCACTTTTAATCCCATGAGGACTATTTCAACAAAATAACTCACCCCCAAGCAGCCAGTGGTTTCTTGGGCTAATCTCAGGAGCGGAATAGTTATCGTGTTTTATTAGTGATCAAACAGTATTCTACTTAAGCTACAGTCAGAAAGTAACTAATCTGATGCATTAATTTAATATAAAAGACAAGAATACTGTATATTTGGAAACTTTATTATTTGAACTAGCATAATTTGATTAGCATGCGTGTTAGTCAAAATAGAAAGGCTCATTTGTACAGAGTGCAAAAACTGAACATAAACAGTAATGAGTCACTGCGAGTGAGATGCCTTCAAAGGATGGGAATATAAACTGAAAACTGGGCTACTAGTGGGTGGGTATTTCCACACTAGAAAGTATTGGGGAGAAACCCCTGTCTTTTTGAAGAGATGAAGTAGAGCTGGGATGATAATAAGCAAAATTCCAACCAATTATCAAATTTGGTATTTTTATATAAAACACCCACACACATATCAACACACCAAACCAAAACAGAAAATTGGACATCCACCTTTGACACTAGCGGCTTTCGATACCATCAATCATGGTATCCTTCTGGGACGTCTCTCTGGGATGGGCCTCGGAGGCACGGTCTTGGCGTGGCTCTGGGCCTTCCTGGAGGGTCGCTCCCAGATGGTGAAGCTGGGAGACACCTGCTCGGACCCTTGGCCTTTGACCTGTGGGGTCCCGCAAGGTTCCATTCTGTCTCCCATGCTTTTCAACATCTACATGAAACTGCTGGGAGAGGTCATCCGGAGTTTTGGAGTTCGGTGCCATCTCTATGCAGATGACACGCAACTCTACTACTCTTTTCCACCTAACTCCAAGGAAGCCCCTCGGGTGCTGGACGAGTGCCTGGCCACTGTGGCTGTCTGGATGAGGAGGAACAAGCTGAGGATCAATCCCGACAAGACAGAGGTCCTTCTGGTTGATCGTAAACTGGATCGGGGTATAGGGTGGCAACCTGTGCTGGATGGGGTTGCACTCCCCTTGAAATTGCAGGTCCGCAGTCTGGGTGTCCTCCTGGACTCATCACTTACGCTTGAAGCTCAGGTGTCGGCGGTGGCCGGGAGGGCCTTTGCCTTCTCAGTGGTGGCTCCTCGACTCTGGAATTCACTTCCCAAGGACATCAGGCATGCCCCAACTCTGGCAGTCTTCAGGAGGAGTTTGAAAACGTGGTTGTTCCAGTGTGCCTTCCCAGAATAATGAATTCTCAGCATTGTGCCCTCCAAATGCACTTTACATTGATTTCGGATTGTTGTACGCTTTCACTAACGCCCCATCTCTTCTACCTTATTCATGCCTAGCATTATTTTTAACTTTAATTACATTTGGCCCAGCCATAGATTTTAATTGTGTGTTGTATTATTGGCATTGTATATTGCTTTTTTGTTGTGAGTTTTATTTAATCTGTTTTACTGTTGTTGTTATTGCTTGTATTGATGTATTGTGGGCTCGGCCTCATGTAAGCCGCACCAAGTCCCTTGGGGAGACAGTAACGGGGTATAAATAAAGTTTAATAATAATAATAATAATAATAATAATAATAATAATAATAATAGCTATAAATGCCTGAACTTACTAGAATATCTCCAATTGTCATTGTTGTGTGCTTTCCTATTGATTCTGACCTATGGTGACCCTAAGGCGAACCTGTCATGGGGTTTTCTTAGCAAGATCAGAGAGGTTTTGACCTCACCTTCCTCTGATACTAGGAGAGTGTGACTTGCTCAAGGTCACCAAATGGATTTCAGTGGAAAAGTGTAAGTTCAAAGCCTGGTCACCAGAGTTATAGTTGAATCCTCAAATCACTATACTATGCAAGCTTAAACATGGTAGACATCTGGACTTCAAGATGTCTAGGTTTCTTTTTTCTCTCTCTCCCACTGATCCTATATCTTGTTTAACACGTGCCTTGAGAAATCTTTGTGAAGATTATGAAAGCTTGCTCACTGTTTTGTAAAAATTTAATCAGCAATAAATCTGTTATATATTTATTTACTTTGTTGTATATCCCGCCCTTTCTCCCTCACCAAAGGATTCAGAGCTACTAAATCTTAGATCATAATCCTAATAAAGGTCTAACAAAATTTGTGGTGATTTTCTAGAACTTTTCCATTTGTGGACCCAATATGACTGTGCCTTTGATAAATTCTAATGATTCACATACCCCATCACACAGATTTTTTTGGTGCTCTTGGACAGAAACCCCCAGCAAGGATTGGAAAAGTATTTGAAAACATTCCAAACATGTTTCTTCAGTTCCAGGAAAGTCTGAAGAAACATAAGGAGGAGAATCTTGGACTGACAAGGTACATGGTTTTTGTGTACAGAAAGCAGTGAAGAAAAATTAATTTTCTGTGTGAAACAGCATTCTTTTGACATAAATATATCTATATGGTAGTCAATGTTTTTGAATACTTTGAATATCCTTTGAAAAATACATTGTGTGCAAAAACTTTTTCACAGCAGAAAGAAAATTACTAAAGCTACTTCTTGCTTCCTTTGGGAATGAAATCAGTGAGGAACTGTTCCTCATCATAGGTAATGTTAACTAGAGTTGTTGTGATTTGTAATGTGTTTCCCACTTCTGGTATAGGCTGATGGAAATCCTGGATCCAGGTTTATTTTATTTGCAGTATTTATATTCCGCCCTTCTCACCCCGCAGGGGACTCAGGGCGGATTACAATGTACACATATATGGCAAACATTCAATGCCAATTTTGACATACAACGTATACAGACATACACAGAGGCTATTTAACTTTTCTGGCTGCCAGGGGAGCTGTCACTTTCATTGTCCATCTGCAATGCTGATGAAGTACTTCCGCATTCCCCGCATGCTTTGCTGGAGTGCTTTGCTGGAGTCTTTTTTATGGCCTCATAAATTAGTTAATTTAGCCTCCCCACACAAGGTGGTACCTAATTTTCCTACTTGACAGATGCAACTGTCTTTCGGGCTGCAAAGGTCGACAACAGGCTACACAATTGGTTGGAAACCCACTCCAACCCAGGCTGGCTTTGGACTCATGACCTTTTGGTCAGAGTGATCTTAATGCAGCTGACACTCAGCCAGCTGCACCACAATCCTGGTTATTTGAAGAGGGACATCTCTTATTAAAAGAACTGTCCATATTTTACATATTTTGAGAAATGCCCTTCTTTATGTACTAAAAATACCTGAAGAGTATTTGTCTTATAAGCTTTACTCATCATCAGTGGAAATGCCAAATCTTTGGAACTACCCTTCAAGAGACACCATTATCTAGCCATTTTGTTCAGACAGGCCTTTATTCTGACAAAGCAAATTTTTACTGCTAATTGTAGCCATTGCGTGGTTGCTATTACCAACTGCTTTAAAATTCTCTCTCCAATTTTTAACCTGATGTTGTTGTTTTTTAATATTGGTTTTGAATATTAATGTCATTGATTTCCTTATTTAAAATTGCTTTGATGGTGTATTTGCATGTTTTTCATGTTAGCTGTCTTGGGATCCTCACTGTGGAAGGGCAGGGCATAAATTTAAATGAATAAACAAATAAACAAATAATCTCTGAAATATTGATTGCTATTGCATATCAGCTGTCATATACTATATGTCATTTAATGTCAGATTTTACCAGCTGTTGCATGCCAGCTTTTGAATGCTATCAAAGACTAACTACAAAAATGCTCACATGTTAAATTTTAGAACAGCATAATAGCCATTAGGCTTGTGTGGTCCAAATAAACCGTGATCTGTTTTGGTGTCCCAGAGTTCGGTGGGGGTCCCGACCCATTTTTTGGGAGCCTCCCAAATTTGGAAGAACAGATATCTGTTTTTGATCTGGGAAGCTGAAATATTCATTTTCTATCTGGCCCATTATGGTAGGATGGCTCCCTAGGCTCCCCTTCCCATCATTTTAGGCATTGTTTGTCCTTATATCCTTCATTAAGACCTGGATTAAAAGCATCAGAGTTAAGATACCACTCTTTCTGCAATCCTTTCCCTTCTGTCTGTAGAGGAGACCAGGTTTAATGCTTTGTTAAAGCTATTTCTACTCTAGGGGAGAGGTGCCGCAGGCAGGCGCATGAGCTTTCTCTCCCGGGCCTGCATTATGTCACACTCTTTCCAAGGCATTTCAAGGAGACTTCTTAAAGCTGTTTCTACTCTAGAGGAGAAGTGCTGCAGACAGCACATGTGCACGCTTTCTCTCCTGGGCCTTCATTACGTCACACACTCTTTCCAAGGCATTTTAAGTAGGTTTTCCATTTCCAGGTAAGGAAGAGCGATGACTACTGGAGCTATCCTCCCTGGGCTTCCTTTTTAAAACCCTCTTTTTTCTTGGCATGCTTCAATTTCCTTTCTCCTTTGAGTTTAATGCTTCCTTAGAGCTGTTTCAACTTTCTACTCTAGTGGAGAGATAACTAGGTGATAGTAGTTTTCAGAGAATGAGGGTTTCCTTTTTGTTTTCTGGGGTTAATAAAATAGATTAAACTGTGGTGCTGATTAGGGGAGGAGGAGCGAAGATCGGCTGCCACGTGGTCCTGTTATGGATGGGAATAAAAAATAAATAAACCTTTATTTGTACCCCCGTTACTATCTCCCGAAGGATTCGGTGCGGATTACAAGAGGCAGAGCCCAAATACAACAATAAAAACAGCAGCAGCAACAACAACACAATAACTCAACAAACAAAAACCAAAGCAATAACATTAACAACATCTAATGAGACAATTAAAAACAATGGCAGGGCCAAATGTAATAATTAAAATTTAAAAAGTGCTGGGCATGACAAGGTGGGGTGTTTGGAGGGGGATGGGCATGCAGATATCCTAGATCTCTGATAAAGTGCGTTGGGACATAATGCTAGGAGTTTCCTTATTCTGGAAAGGCACACTGGAACAACCACGTTTTCAAGCTCCTCCTAAAAATTGCTAGTGACGGGGCTTGCCTGATGTCCTTAGGGAGAGAGTTCCAGAGTCAAGGGGCCACCACCGAGAAGGCTCTATCCCTCGTCGCCACCAATCACGCTTGCGATGCAGGTGGGATCATGAGCAGGGCCTCTCCAGATGAACGAAGAGACCATGTGGGTTCGTACACAGAGATGCGGTCACGCAGGTAGGCGGGTCCCAAACCGTTTAGGGCTTTGTAGGTAAGCACTTGCACCTTGAATTGGGCCCGGAAAATGAATGGTGGAGCTCCTTAAACAGGAGGGTTGACCATAATAGCTGGGACCCTTGCCATTTCAGGCACCAAACAAACCGAAGAAGCCAGACTGGCCAAAGGAAATAACTAAAAACGGATTTGCACACAAAACTAATAGCCATTTTGGTAATGTTCATATATTGAGTGAATATTCAGAGAATTTCCACTATCAAGTTCTTTTTTTAAAATCTGGTGCTTATCAATTCATTTCCATCCAGTTGTCTGTTTAGCCAATAGCAAGTCTACTTGAGAATAATCTTGATTGGAGAAATTAAAGCACTGCTTGCAATTTGCCTTTTTTTTATATGTTAAACTTTATTTTTAAAAAAGGCATTTTGCATCTATTAAAACCACAGATGTATTTAGGGTTACAGTCATTACCGCTACAAAATATGATCAAAAATAAGGAACAAACTCATATCTTCCTTTTGAGATTGCTATACATAAAGAAATTGGGTTATCTGCAAATGCTTTGTGAGCTGGAAATGTGTTCTAAATACGTGAATTAAAATATTTTAAGTTTTGTGCAAATTGGATGATTCAGAACATCCTTTCATCAAAGTTTATCAATTAATGTAGGGCCTTCTGAAGAAGTTGGGCTTTGTTACATGAACACGGCTCCAACAAGGATTTTGGTAATTATACCATCTTTGCCAGGTTCTGTCTTTAGGCACAATTGGGTAGCTGCCCCAGTTAACTATTTTCGCTTACCATGAATGGGTAGCAAATTATTAGCTCTTTAATTCATATTTGTTGGATTGGATCCATACTTTGTCAAATTGGTGCACACCAGTCAGATGTGTCAGTATCAGGTACTAATGTGGATGAGTAAAGGTGCTCTTAAACTTGGTGTACAGCTGCAGTAGCACAGAAGGCACATTTCATCCTAAAATACATCCCAAGATCAATAGCACCCCATCCTAAAAACATAATCCATTTGTACGAGAAAGTAAGGTTCCAAGATTTTTTTAAAAAATACAAAGAATGAATATCAATATAAATAAAATGTAAATGTTCGTTTGTTCAAAATCTAACATCTCCCAAAATCCTTCACCGAATGCTTTGAAATTTTGACACAACATAGCATTTGAATAGGCACATGTTTTTATGTTTTCACATACCTACTATTATATCTCACCTGCGACAGGTAAAAATATGTTTATTTTCAAAAACAACGCCATCTGCTGGATGTCAAAGTAGCAAATGCTATACTACATATTTTACAATTTTATTTCAATGTTTCTGAATGCATTGCTAAATTTAATTTTCATAAATTTTGATTTAGTTTCATTTTGATGTAATTATTTTGTGTGATATTGCATTGGAATTGAGATGTGTTGTTTACAATAGTGTTTGTTTTATGAGTATAGTTTATTGTTGTCCTTCTTCACTTTGGCGCTACTCGCTCTGCCTTGGAGAGGGATTGCATGGAGGTGTGCAGCGGGGGTGGGCTTTGGGGGCACACCTTCCCCTTCCGCACTCAATGCTGCTTCTCTACCTCAGTCTGAATTTGTACCCCAGGGAGAGGGAGTGCACCTCAGCCACACACCCAGGCCTCTTTAGCAGGTAAGGCAGTCCTCACCTTTTGGGCTCTGTGTGTTTATTTGGCTGCACAGGCATGAGCATCGCACCTCCTCAGTTGGGTTTCCCTAACTTCAAAGGCCCCCTCCCCTTTAAAAAAAACCCCTCTCTGTCAATCATTGTCTCATCTGAGAGGGTGGACCTTCCTCCCTCCTTTCCTTCTCCAGTGCCACCCTTACCCTCAGGTATGCCACTGTATGTTTATTATTTACTTCATTGGGGTTTCTTTGGGCACCCTGTGTCTTTCATTAGGCCCCTTCCACACAGGAATATATGATCCACATTGAACTGGGTTACATGGAAGTCTGGACTCAGATAACCCAGTTCAAAGCAGACATTGTGGATGATCTGCCTTGATGCTCTGTGTTTTATGACTGTGAGGAGAGGCCCTAAGTCTACATGACATATAGTCCAGTACAAAGCAGACGTTTTGAATTATCTGCCTTGATATTCTGGGTTGAAGATGTCCTCGTTCCCCACATTCCTATGATTCTAACAGATATGCCATTTCAATTTAAGAGATTGCAGTTTCCAATTCAATTGGCATTTGCTATCAGCATCAACAAAGCTCAGGGCCAATCTTTATAACTGTGCAGTTTTGATCCAGACACGGATTGCTTCTCATATGGACAATTACATGTTGCATGTTCTAGAGTCAGCAAACCAGACAATCTCTATATCTGCACAGACAATGGAACAACAACAAATATTGTAAACCCACAAGCATTGTAAAATTAAAAATATTATAGAAACCAGCTCTTTCTCTTTTCTTTCTTTTCCATTTCATAGAATCAAAGAGTTGGAAGAGACCTCATGGGCCATCCAGTCCAACCCCCTGCCAAGAAGCAGGAATATTGCATTCAAATCACCCCTGACAGATGGCCATCCAGCCTCTGTTTAAAAGCTTCCAAAGAAGGAGCCTCCACCACACTCCGGGGCAGAGAGTTCCACTGCTGAACGGCTCTTACAGTCAGGAAGTTCTTCCTCATGTTCAGATGGAATCTCCTCTCTTGTAGTTTGAAGCCATTGTTCCTTGTCCTAGTCTTCAAGGAAGCAGAAAACAAGCTTACTCCCTCCTCCCTGTGGCTTCCACTCATATATTTATACATGGCTATCTTATCTCCTCTCAGCCTTCTCCAGACTGGGCCACAGCAATGCATGGCCAGCGACAGCTAGTATTTTAATAAAACTTACGTGGATTGTAGCATAGGTATTACATTATTTTTCCACATAATCACAATTCAGTTCAATACATTTTTTGATCCGGGGGAGTTTTTGATCTCTATGTCATAGAAGTTTCCCTCTGCCTTTTTCAGACAGTTCATCACTTTGATTTTCCTCTCGTAATATCGGAAAAGTGTTTTCCACCAAGGTGTTCCTTCAAATTAGTGAATTGTGTGCGAGATTAGGGCTGTGAAAAGGGTGGCTTAAAAGATCCCAACCAAATGAAGTGAAAAACTCTTGCTTTGCATGAGTGGTGTGTGAACGCGCATTGTCATGAAGGAGACAGACTCCCGCCATCAGCATCCCAAGACATTTGTTTTGGATGGCTCTGCAAAGTTTCTTCTTGGTCTCACAATATATTCCATACCCATTTTGTCACATGCTGTCTTGACATTAGGTCGCCTCCATAAATTGAATCGATGATTAATCACAGCGGCATTTGTTCCATTATCATTTAGGTAGCATATTACAATGCAAACTTCGCACTTGGAGGGAAATGGAATGAGAATGCTCAACCTTCACTACAATGCCAGTCGATGAGCTACTGATGACTGGCACTGCTCGTTTGCTTCCGCTAGTTTCCCGCTACATGGCAGTGATACCAACTTCCACCAAGAAAATTCCCCATGAGAGCTACATGCCTTGTAACTTTACTTTCTGGATAACCCTTGTATTTTCATAGTTTATAGGGACAATGAGGTTTGGGGAGGTGCTCAGAGTTAAATTAAATAATCCACTGCTCTTTTGGACCTTAAGAAATCCTAGCTCATGGATTAGTGGAAAAACTATGATGAGGATGCTTTTGGTAGGTTCAGGGCCTTGAGGACTGCAAAAAAGAGAGAGAGCAGCTGAAAGCTGTGCATGGTCTGCATACCATACCTCTCCACCTTGTCTTATGAGTTTATAGTGAAAGTTGCTTCTGATGAAAATCAGTTTAAATTCCTTACACCTGAAACATTATCATATAGATTGCCCTGAGTTTGCGATTACTATTTTTTTCCCCCTTATCAACATTTACTGAGAAGTCCATTTTAAAGTCAGGGCTCAGGCAAGATGTTTTTCTGCATGAGGCAAAGAACAAAGTGGTATTTTTCCAGTGTTTAAAAGGTAAATAGATAGCCAATTGAATTTTATTTCAACAGGGCTGATTTGCCCTCAGGTTGTGTTGCATGCAGAGACCACTATACTCCAAGAGAAAGGACTGGCTGGCAATCTCAGGAGGAATGTATAGGACACTGTTGCTGCAGTTTTCCTCCCCTGTCATATGGGAGGACCAAGCCACTGTTAAAACTTTTGATTTGTTTGAGAAGTTACAGCATCTTTAATACATTAGCCATTTGTATAGGTTGCATGTGCATATCCATAAAGAATTTTTTTCTAACATTTATGAGGTTTTTTGTAATCCTAAGTTAATGTGATAGCTACCTCTGTCTTGCATTAATTCAAATCCTATTCTTCATTAACTGAATTCCTTACTTACTTACTTACTTACTTACTTACTTACTTACTTACTTACTTACTTAAGTGATCCCTCGTAGTCTGAGGATGATGGTCCTTCAAGTGTAGTATCCTGGTGGTGGGTCCATAGGTGACTGCATCTTCTCCCACAGTGAGGGCATCGGTTTCCAGGTGGAAGGCGGTCCCGGTTGGAGTTAGCTTGATGTGCCTCCCTCTTAGCACATTTCTCTCTTTCGTTCTCCATTCGTGCCTCTTCAAATTCTGCAGCACTGCTGAGCACAGCTGACCTCCAACTGGAGGGCTCAAATGCCAGGGCTTCCCAGTTAGCAGTGTCTATGCCAGAGTTTTTAAGGTTGGCTTTGAGCCCGTCTTTAAATCTCTTTTCCTGTCCACCAACATTCCATTTTCCATTCTTGAGTTCGGACTAGAGCAACTGCTTTGGGAGACGGTGGTCGGGCATCCGGACAACATGGCCAATCCAGCGGAGTTGATGGCGGAGGACCATCGCTTCAATGCTGGTGGTCTTTACTTCTTCCAGCACACTGACATTTGTCCGCTTGTCTTCCCAAGAAATTTGCAGGATTATCCGGAGGCAGCAGTGATGGAATCGTTCCAGGAGTTGCATGTGACATCTGTAGACAGTCCACATCTCGCAGGCGTATAGCAGGGTTGGGAAGGCAATAGCTTTATAAACAAGCAATTTGGTATCCCAATGGATGTCCCAGTCCTCAAACACTCTCTGCTTCATTTGGAAAAATGCTGCACTCGCAGAGCTCAGGCAGTGTTGAATTTCAGTGTCAATGTTGACTTTTGTGGAGAGGTAATTACCACTGTCTTGCATTTAAAATGCTATTCTCCAATAACTGAATTCCATAGGTATATTGTACAGTGTGTGAGCCAAGAAGGCATATTTGACTGAACCACATAGGTAAACTTTAACTGCATGATCCAGAAATGCATATTTTGACTGATCCACACAAATTTAACAGCCAGCAAAACATTAACTACTTGAGGCATGAAGGTGTACTTGAACTGTTTCAATAGCAGTCTCAATGAATCATAAAGACATCTTTGAATTTTATTGTCATTTCTTTATAGATTCTCTTCCAACATTTCCCACTGCCACTGTTTTGTAAAATTCTATTTTAAGTTGTCACTTTTTCTCTTCAGTTCAGATCTACCAGTCCAACATAACCCGCAGAAGCACATTGCTGGCTAGTGAAGAAACAGCTTTTCTTCTTTTCTTTAGAAGATGAAGCTGAATGTTTCCCAGTCTTCTTCTTCTTGGCAGAGTGCATGATGGGAGTTGAACTTTTTTATCATTTGTCAAGTTTCTTTCTCAGCCAATCATCACTGGTTGTGTCCATTCTCTGATTGGCTGAGAATGGACACAACCAGCAGCATCTACAATTCCCAGAACCCTCTTGTGACTATAGTAAAAGCTTTTACTATATTACTATTTTACTATAAACTTTTACAAAATTAGTGGATTGGTGAAACATTCTGAAAGTTGGCAGTCATACATGTGGCCTATAGGAGAGCGAAGTTTCCTCCTGATAGGCATAAAAATGACTGAGAAACAAGCCTCTAAACTTTCCCCATTGTCTCCAATGAGCCGAATCTTTCCAGAATGAAAATGGTACACCCTCTCCCTTTTTCGGCAATGGCTCAGAAAACAGAACGAGGGGCCAGCAGAAAATAGATCCAAAAATGGTAAGGTTTTGGGGTATGCACACCCCTACTTAGAATCTATATCAGGAATCATAATTCAACAGAAACTGATCCTTATATAAATAAGAATAATGGGATCTGGATGATAATTTATATTTGGTCATATTTAATGTCGGTCATGCAGTGTCATCAGGAAGTGTATCATAGTAGTGTTGATGTAAAAAAAAAAGAATGTTTACAAATAAAAATTTAGATGAGTATAGTTCACAATTCTCTTCCCATAACACCTCCATGAATCTTCTAAGGGTGACATAACCCAACAACCCTTCCCTAAAGCTTGGCCCAGCATATAAACTTAGATATATTCTGATGGATTTAGATGTGGGTGTAGGGATTCTATTTATACCCCATATTTCAAATTGTCACGTTGCCAGGGCTCTGCCTTATTTAGGTAGAGATGAATCAAACTCCCAGTTTTATCAAACAGTTTAATTAAAACAGCACTTACTTGCTGGCTGTTTTTATAGTCCAAAATATAAAACACAAAGATAGCACGCAGCTACAGAATAAACAAAAACTGATAGCAAAAATAACTTCATAGTCAAGAGGGTCCAGTCCAATGGTCAAATGCCAAGAGTTCAATAAACAAAGTCCAGGAATCAAGAGTCTATACCATAGTCAAAAGCCAGTCCAAAGGTTCAAGGTTCCAGGATTCTAAGATTACAGGAGACAGGTCAGGATACTGAAAATCCAACCGATCTTGGGGGGGGGGGGGGGGGGGACAGCAGCATCCACCACCAAAATGCAAGAAATACTTTTCTCCCAAAGATCAGTCCCAAGGTTAGCTCCTTAAATGCAGTAACACCCAGCTGCAACCCATCTCCTGCACACCTCCACCCCTAATTGCTTTCACCCATGAACTCTCACTTACAGATCACCAAACCCTCTAGAACTAATACTCACGTTAACCCTTACATCACCAACCACCATCAACTGCAGACCATATGACACAAATGGATGAACTTCATGCATTGTACACTGATGGACTTGTATGCTAATTGATATCATTGTATGATATCTCCTTTTGATTAAAAATGGGTTAAAATTGTATATTTTGAATTTAGAGGCTGTTATACTTCATATTGTGATTGTGTCTAGGTTGTTATTATCATTATTATATTATCATCTTTGAATTAATACATGGGTTAATTAGATCATGGTCTATTTTTATAAAATCTGTGGAATAAAAGTTCATTGTTCCATCAGGTTTATTATATACAGGAAGTCCCCACATTATGAACAAGATAGGTCTTGTAGGTTTGTTCTTAAGCTGAATTTGTATGTACATCAGAACAGGGCCACCACTCAAAAAGCATATCATAATTAGGAAAAACTCAAATAATTGTTTCTATAGTCATACATTGATTAAACAGTGAAATTCTATGCATGTTTATTAAAAAATATGTCCCTTTGAGTTCAGTGGAGCTTACTCAATGGCAGTTGGGGGCTTCCGATGCAGTGGAATTATGAACTGATTCAGGGTTTTAGTCTGAAGTTTTCATGGATCTATCCAATTCCTATTCCCTAACCAGGTCCATGACCATGGATACTTTCTGATTTAAATCCAAGGCAAGATAATAGCTGCAGCCTTTTCACACATAGGACCTTGCAGATGAGGAAAGCAATGTCAGAGGAGATAGGGTTAAATGTGTTGCTGTTCTTATGTTCAAGAAAGGAAGAATAATACCTCTAGGTATTGGTTTTTTAAGCTAGTTATTGTTCTAATTCTACCTCCCCCCCCCCCCAAAAAAAAAAAAAGAAGACTGCTGAAGGTTTCCATGACAGATCCAAGTTTTTACTTGACTTTTAAATGGTTTCAGCACCTTGGACAGCACTTTTAAATACTGGCCTAAAATCATGACCTGGAAACTCCCAGCCACCACTGAATGCTACCAAAGAGATGTTTGGGAATTATCCCAAAAGGAAAACACATTTAAAAACAAAACATAAGCAGGCACAAAACAGCAGATTCACTTTCACAGCAGGAAATGTCAAAGTTTGCAAACCAGCAATTTGGTTTCAGCAATTAGAGGAGCAGAAGCAACCTTTAGAAGTCACAGCAAATGTATTGGGAAGCTAGATAGAAAAGTTAGGATCTAGCTGTCTAACTATTTGGAGACAACCACCATGAGGTCTCAGTGTTTAGTCCAATGATAGGGAAAAGGTCAGAAAAACTTTTAAACCAATAAGTTTGTACTGGGAGGATCAATCTACTCATAATTTTTCCTGTTTCTCTTTGAGTTCTCCCTTACAATTAGTTCTGTCCCCTTATCTCACCCAGAGTTTTTAAATCATTTTATGTACATGCGGCCCGCTCTCTGTCATTATGTTTGGTTTCTATGTTCTGTGTATATTGTTTTATATGTTTTGATGTTTTACACTTTAATGTTATATTGTTTATTTTACTGCAATTTGTATTTTTATATTGTTGTTTGTTGTTTGGGCTTTAACATTCAAAAACAGCTTATATAATAATAATAAAATAAAATTGTGAAATCTTTTGACTTCCGGCCTTCTTCGGTGTGGTTTATTCCCTTCTTTTCTTACTTCTTCATACATTCTCTTCCCCTCCTTTCTATTCTGCCTCTTCTTTTATTATATACTAGCTTGGGGACCCGGCGCTCCCTGGGTTATTAGAGAAAGTGGGTAATGGCGGTTCTGTATGCCAAGTTTGGCCTTTATTGGTCATTGGATGACGGTTGCATTGTTTTCAGGATGTGAGTGAAGGTACTTGAAGTTCCATCATCCATGGTCCACCCTCCTCCAAACAGCAGCAGGATATAGAGTGGGTCATGGGGGCTCTGTGTGCCAAGTTTGGTCTTGATCAGTCATTGGATTAGGGTCGCAGTGGTTTCAGTAAGTGAGTGAAGGTACTACAAGTCCCATCATTCATGATCCACCCTCCTCCAAACTGAAACAGGATGTAGATAGGGTCATGAGGGCTCTGTGTGCTAAGTTTGGTCTTGATCAGTCATTGGATTAGGGTCGCAGTGCTTTCAGTAAGTGAGTGAAGGTTCTGCAAGTCCCATCATCCATGGTCAACCCTCCTCCAAACTGCAGCAGGATGTAGAGTGGGTCACAGAGGCTCTGTGTGCCAATTTGGTCTTGATTGGTCACTGGATGAGGGTCGCCGTGGTTTCAGTAAGTGAGTAAAGATACTGCAAGTCCCATCATCCATGGTCCATCCCCCTTAGAACTGCATTAGGATGTAGAGTGGGCCATGAGTTTTATTATATATATAGATAAAGATATGTTGAATTTCTTGTGTTAGATGTTCGATTTTATATTGCTGTGTTGTTTATAATATTGGTTTTTGCATTTTATGTTTTTGTGTAATACTGTGTTTATTGTGCTGATGGGCATGGGCTCATGTAAGCCGCCCTGAGTCCCCCTGGGGGAGATGGAGCGGGGTATAAATAAAGTTATTATTATTATTATTATTATTATTATTATTATTATTATTATATTCTATTTTTTTCTATATTTTCTTTTTCTTCTCCTTTTCCTCCCTCTCTTCTCTCCCCCCATGCATATATATGTATACATAAATACAAATGCTTATATGTGTACATATATACGCTCACTTTCCTTAAACCTCTATATCTTCTTTTCTTTGCACTTTTATATTTGGAATACAATTTTAATAGATGTACACTTTGATAACAATAAAGATTATTTTAAAAAACAGTTTGTCCCAGCCTGCAAGAACTTAGCAAAAGAACTTTGCCAAAGTTGGAGCATTGGCGTAATGCAAGCATGGGCAAACTTCAGCCCAAACTTCAACTGTTGAAGTCCAAAACACATTATTATTATTATTATTATTATTATTAACTTTATTTATACCCCACAAAATCTCTGAAGGACTCGATGCAGCTTACAAAGGCCAAGGCCACCAACAACAATAACATACACATACACAATAAAGTCATAAGCAAATAAAAGCATCAAGCAAAGCATTAGAACAATAAAAAACAATGACACAGTGATGCATTTAAAACCAAGGGCCGGGCCAAGTGTAATAGACAAAATTTAAAAGTGCTGGACTTGACAAGTGATATGTAGAGGTATTTGGAGGTAGGTGCAATGTGCAAATAATCCTGAATCTCTAACAAAGTGCATTTGGGACTTGATGCCAGGAGTTTCCTATTCTGGAAAGCACACTGGAACAGCCAGGTCTTCAGACTCTTCCTAAAGGCAGCCAGTGTTGGAGCTTGTCTGATGTCCTTGGGGAGAGAGTTCCAGAGTGAGGGGGGCCACCACAGAGAAGGCCTTGTCCCTCGTCCCCACCAGACGCGCCTGTGACGCAGGTGGGATCATGAGCAGGGCCTCTCCAGATGATCGAAGGGAACGCGTGGGTTCATATATGGAGATGCGGTCACGCAGGTAGGTGGGTCCCAAACTGTTTAGGGCTTTGTAGGTGAAAATTACTGGAAGAAACATTAACAACCTCAAATATGCAGATGACACTACTCTGATGGCCGAAAGCGAGGAGGAGCTGAGGAGCCTTCTAATCAAGGTGAAAGAAGAAAGCGCAAAAGCTGGGTTGCAGCTAAACATTCAAAAAAACCAAGATTATGGCAACAAGAATGATTGACGACTGGAAAATAGAGGGAGAAAGTGGAGGCCGTGACAGACTTTGTATTTCTAGGTGCAAAGATTACTGCAGATGCAGACTGTGGCCAGGAAATCAGAAGACGCTTACTTCTTGGGAGGAGAGCAATGTCCATCTCAATAAAATAGTAAAGAGTAGAGACATCACACTGGCAACAAAGATCCGCCTAGTCCAAGCCATGGTATTCCCTGTAACCTACGGATGTGAGAGCTGGACCTTAGGGAAGGCTGAGCGAAGGAAGATAGATGCTTTTGAACTGTGGTGTTGGAGAAAAGTTCTGAGAGTGCCTTGGACTGCGAGAAGATCCAACCAGTCCATCCTCCAGGAAATAAAGCCCGGCTGCTCACTGGAGGGAAGGATACTAGAGACAAAGTTGAAGTACTTTGGCCACATCATGAGGAGACAGCAAAGCCTGGAGAAGACAATTATGCTGGGGAAAGTGGAAGGTAAAAGGAAGAGGGGCCGACCAAGGGCAAGATGGATGGATGGCATCCTTGAAGTGACTGGACTGACCTTGAAGGAGCTGGGGTGGTGACGGCCGACAGAGAGCTCTGGCGTGGGCTGGTCCATGAGGTCACGAAGAGTCGGAGACGACTGAACGAATGAACAACAACACACAATAAAGTCATAAGCAAATAAAAACATCAAGCAAAGCATTAGAACAATAAAAAACAATGACACAGTGATGCATTTAAAACCAAGGGCCGGGCCAAGTGTAATAGACAAAATTTAAAAGTGCTGGACTTGACAAGTGATATGTAGAGGTATTTGGAGGTAGGTGCAATGTGCAAATAATCCTGAATCTCTAACAAAGTGCATTTGGGACTTGATGCCAGGAGTTTCTTATTCTGGAAAGCACACTGGAACAGCCAGGTCTTCAGACTCTTCCTAAAGGCAGCCAACGTTGGAGCTTGTCTGATGTCCTTGGGGAGAGAGTTCCAGAGTTGGGGGGCCACCACAGAGAAGGCCCTGTCCCTCGTCCCCACCAGACGTGCCTGTGACGCAGGTGGGATCATGAGCAGGGCCTCTCCAGATGATCGAAGGGAATGAGCGGGTTCATATATGGAGATGCGGTCACGCAGGTAGGCGGGTCCCAAACTGTCTAGGGCTTTGTAGGTAAGCACCTGCACCTTGAATTGGGACCAGAAGATGAACAGCAGCCAATGGAGCTCCTTAAACAGGAGGGTTGACCTCTCTCTGTAAGGGGCACCAGTTAGCATCCTGGCCGCCAACCGTTGGACCAGTTGGAGTTTCTGAGCCGTTTTCAAGGGCAGCCCCACGTAGAGTGCATTACAGTAGTCCAATCTAGAGGTGACCAAGGCATGGACCATCCCGGCCAGATCTGTTGCATGGAGGGCTGAAGTTTGCCTATGTCTGGTGTAATGGGTTAAGGCTTGGATTAGGGCTTAGGAGGTCCAGAATCCTACTGGGTGACAATGGGCAAGCCACACTCTCTCAGCCTCAGAGGGAGGCAAAGGCAAACCCCCTTTGAAGTAAACCTTTTCAAGAAAGGCATTTAAAGTGGGAAGCTTAACACAATAACATCAACACTCCTTGGACTGGGCTGCAGGAGCTTGGAAGCGGCAAGGATGATTTTGTTTCTCTAATTGATGCTCCTCCTTCCCTTTTGTTGTTGTTATTGTTGGTGGTGGTGGTGATAACGATGATATTTTGTACATTACGGCTCTTACACCACAAAGCCTATGGGGGGAATGGCGCTCTCAACGCGCATGCGCCTTCCCTTTCCCCGTCTCTTAAGCAGAAAGCGCCTATCGCAGGGGATCCGATGCTCTCTAGCGTTAAAGCGCGATAATAAAACCGGTCCAGGAAAGGCAAGGTAGCCGCGCCGTCCAAATTCCCGGCCTCACACCGAGGAGAGGTAACCCTCCTGCTTGTCCCACCTCCTGGGGTGCACCTTCACTGTAGAATTAATGCAGTTTGATCCCACTTTAACTGCCAAGCTCAATGCTATGGACTTTTCCTAGTGGAATGTAACCAGACTTCATCAGTTTCTCCTCATTGGTTCCCCTGCCAAAAGCTTTGAGGGACAATTTCTTCCAAAAGCCTTTTTTTCAATTAATACTACTACTAATAATAATAATAATAATAATAAAACACAATATTAATTATTAATAATTAATCACAATATTAATGTTAATTATTTATTAATAATAATATTAATTATTATTGAATTATTATTATTATTATTAAATCACAATATTAATTATTACTAATTAATCACAATATTAATGTTAATTATTAATTAATAATAATATTTATTATTATTGAATTTATTATTATTATTATTATTATTATTATTATTATTATTATTATTAGCTAGCCGTTCCCTGCCACGAGTTGCTGTGGCCCAGTCTGGTGATCTCGAAAATAAAGTAATGAGAAAGTATTGGTTTCTAATATATGTAATTTATTTATGCTTGTGGGTAAACAGTATTTCTTGCTGTTTCTTTGTCAGTGTTGATGTGGAGATTGTCTGCTTTCCCTACTCTGGCACATGCAACATATAATTGTCCTTCTTTAGGGGTCCCTTTCAAATCTATGATACTATATCTGTGTGTGTGTGTGAATTATATATATCTATATCTATGGCTCTTTGTCAGGAGGGCTTTGATTACGATTTCTTGCCCTGGTGAAGGGAGTTGGACTAGATGCCCTTAAGTATTATCTGTTGGTCATGGGGGTTCTGTGTGGGAAGTTTGACCCAATTCTGTAGTTGGTGCAGTTCAGAATGCTCTTTGATTGTATGTAAACTATAAATCCCAGTAACTATAGCTCCCAAATGTCAAGGTCTATTTCCTCCAAACTCCACCAGTGTTCACATTTGGGCATATGAAGTATTCCTGCCCAGTTTGGTCCAGATCCATCCTTGTTTGAGTCCACAGTGCTCTCTGGATGTAGGTGAACTACAACTTCCAAACTCAAGGTCAATGCCCACCAAACCCTTCTAGTGTTTTCTGTTGCTCATGGGAGTCCTGTGTGCCACGTTTAGGTCAATTCTATCATTGGGGGAGTTCAGAATGCTCTTTGATTGTAAGTAAACTATAAATCCTAGTAACTACAACTCCCAAATGTCAAGGTCTATTTCCCCCAAATTCCATCTGTGTTCATATTTGGGCATATGGAGTATTCATGCCCAGTTTGGTCCAGATCCATCATTGTTTGAGTCTACAGTGCTCTCTGGATGTAGGTGAACTACAACTCCCAAACTCAAGGTCAGTGCCCACCAAACCCTTCAAGTGTTTTCTGTTGGTCATGGGAGTGCTGTGTGCCACGTTTAGTTCAATTCCATCATTGGTGGAGTTCAGAATGCTCTTTGATTGTAGGTTAACTAACTATAAATCCCAGCAACTACAACTCCCAAATGACAAAATCATTTTTTGAGTGATGGTCACTCCTTGGGTTGGTAGGTGTATTGTGTCCAAATTTGGTGTCAATTCACCCAGTGATTTTTGAGTTCTGTTAATCCCACAAACGAACATTACATTCTTATTTATATAGATAAAAATAAACCACAATATTAATTAATATTAATATTATTAATAATAATATTAATATTATTATTAATAATAATTAATAATAATATTTATTATTATTATTATTATTATTAATAATAATAATAATAATAATAATAATAATAATAATAATAATAATAATAATGTTATTGCAAAGCCGTGTGACCATTTTCCTCTCCTACACGACGGATGGAAGGTTTCCTCCCCAAAAAAGATGTAACTCGGGAGGTGAAACTGGGATTTGAGAGCCTCTCCTTTAGTTTGTCTTTATCAGATCTTCATCAGATTACATCCATTCCTTATCTGTCCCTGTCCCTTATCTCTGGGTGTATCTAAACTGGAGAATTAATGCAATTTGACCCCACTTACACTGCCAAGGGAGTTGCACTCTTTGGCAGGGAAAGCTTGTAAAACTCCCAAACTCATGATTCCACAGCACTAAGCTCTTGCAGTCAAAGTGGTGTCAAACTGCATTAATTCAGCAGTGCAGATAGATAAACCCTTGGTGAAGAAGAGGGAAAGGGCCAGGGAGGCTCCATCAACATGAAGCATTTCTGATTTAGAATGAGGAAGGAAGGAAGGAAGGAAGGAAGGAAGGAAGGAAGGAAGGAAGGAAGGAAGGAAGGAAGGAAGGAAGGAAGGAAGGAAGGAAGGAAGGAAGGAAGGAAGGAAGGAAGGAAGGAAGGAAGGAAGGATTATTTGGTCACAAACATTAAACACCTTTCACAGCTTTTCCTCGACGTCCCTTTCCCCCATTGGACTCAATAGGGACTCAGGTTGGCTGGGTGGTGGTACTATGTTTAAACTCTGGGTATTTATTGATACATTTACTTTTACTTTTTGTAATTTCCCTTACTCCACGACTGGTCCGTCTTGGAATATTCTTTGAGACTGGTATGTGTGGAAAAAGGGAAAAAACAGGATTGAATTAACTCAGGAGTGAAATGCCAGCAAAGAAAAGGACAAGGTGGTCAGCCTTTTTTCCCCAACTGATTTTCTGTGAGAGGCAAGCTGTATATGGACATAAATGCAGAGACAGGAGCTTCCACTTTCAAGAGAAGTATATATCTTCTAGGAAAGACTGAGAAGAGGGTTTCCTTCTCTGTTTTGAAACTTCATGAGAAGTTAAGCATTTCAATTCTTTAAAAAGTTTCAGGATCCAGTTCAAAGCAGAAAATGTGGGGTTTTATTCAGCTGAGTGGAAGGGGTCTTCAGATAACTCAGGTCCCTTCCACACAGCCCTATATCCCAGAACATCAAGGCAGGAAATCCCACGTTATCTTAGTGTGGACTCAGATAACCCAGTTCAAAGCAGATATTGTGGGATTTTCTGTCTTGATATTCTGGGATATAGTACTATGTTGAAGGAGACTTCTGAGACAAAGGATGGATCTACACTGCTCTATATTCCAAGATCTGACCCCAAAATTAGATTATATGAGTCTACACTGACAGATAATTCGGGATAAACAGATAATCTGGGGTATAGAGCAATGTAGATTCAGCCTAAAGCTGGATCAACACTGCCATATAATCCAGATGATCAAATCAGAGAATCCGCATTACCTGCCTTGAACTTGATTATATGAGCCTACACTGCCAAATAATCTGAGATAAACAGATAATCTGGGATTAGATTCTGGGATAAAGATCAGTGTAGATTCAGCCTAAGGTTGGATCTACAGTGCCATATAATCCAGATTATCAAATCAGATAATCTGCATTATCTAATTTGAACAGGATTATTTGAGTCTACACTGCCAGATAATTCGGGATAAACAGATAATCTGGGATATAAAGCAGTGTAGATTCAGCCTAAGGCTAGATCTACAGTGGCATATAATCCAGATTATCAAATCAGTGAGTCCGCATTATCTGCTTTGAACTGGATTATTTCAGTCTACACTGCCAGATAATCTGGGATAAACAGATAATCTGGGATCAGATCCTGGGATATTGGCAGGTGTAGATTCATCCTAAGGCTGGATCTACGGTGGTATATAATCCAGATTATGAAATCAGATACTCTGCTTTGAACTCGGTTAAATGAGCCTACACTGTCATATAGTCCAGTTCAAAGCAGATAATCTGGTTTTTGTATGGCACTATAGATCCAGACTTAGCGTGCACCCACACAGTAGAATTAACACCACTTTAACTGCCATGGCTCAGTGCTAAGGAGTCTTGGGAGTCTTACCTTCCCAGCCCAATGAGACACGGTAGTAAGTGTTGTCAAACTGCACCAATTCTACAATGTAGATGAGCCCTTACTCTCAAGGGTCATATATAGAATTGCAGCCTGAAACAAATCTCTTCATGTTTAGAAAGCCAACAAGAGCATTTACTTCTGAAGGAACTTGGGACACCCACCTGCCTTGTATGCGGATTTACTCAGGAGCTGAACTCATTTGGATTTCTTCCCCAGCAATTCTTCGTCCAGATTGCAAATGAGTCATTGATCCGAGCGGGTTCTTCTTATCTTCTGATTTACTGAAGTTTCCTGGACCTCAGTAGGACTACCAATTTGCTTTAAAGTAAACCTATTGGACTCACCGGAGTTATGAATTTGAGCCGGAGGGATGGCGCTGAATCCAGCATATTCATAGTTCGGAGATACTCTCCTCTCAGCAGGAAATGGGCACCAGAGTTCTTTTGTCATACTTGGTTAAAGTTTTTATTTTTCCTGTGTAGGATCAATATGGCTTAATAGGGGCAGTATGCCCTTACAGCCTGGCAAAGCATCCATTGAAACCTGGATGCGAAGAAAGAATTCAGCGTGGCAAGCAAACTCTAGAGCTTGTTTTGAAAAAACCTTTTCTTTTAGGAAGCAGTCTATCTGAGCACCAAGGTTTGAGGATTTCTGCAAGGTGCTCTGAATGGACTTCATAGGGATGGATGGAGAAGATGCTGCCCTGTTCTTGGGGCTGATTCAATACTATTATATAGACTCCATATAATATAATGCCTTAGGTTGTAGTTGGAAAGATTTAATGTTATTATAGAAGAGACCACTAAGACCATCCAGTCTACCCTCCTGCTCTCTGTTTCTGAATATGCCTGAGGCTGAGAGAGTGTGACTTGCTCAAGCAGGTTTCCATAACCAAGCAGGAATTCATAGTCATCTCTAATCAGACACTGTATGTGTGTGTGTGTTTATCTGTCAATTTGTGGCGAGGGTTGCTTTGAGTTTTCCAGGCTGCCTGGCCATATTCCAGAAGCATTCTCTCCTGACGTTTCGCCCACATCTATGGCAGACATCCTCAGAGGTTGTGAGGTCTGTTAGAAACTAGGTAAGTGAGGTTTATATATCTGTGAAATATTCAGGGTGGGAGAAAGAACTCTTGTCTGCTTGAGGCAAAGGTGAATATTGCAATTGGCTACCTTGATTAGCTTTGAAAGGCCTTGCAGCTTCAAAGCCTGGCTGCTTCCTTTCTGAGAGGAATCCTTTGTTGGAAGGTGTTTGCTGGCCCTGATTGTTTCATGTCTGGAATTCCCCAGTTTCTGTATATACTGTATTTCAATTAGTTGCTGTGAGTTTTCCGGGCTGTATGGCCATGTTCAAGAAGCATTCTCTCCTGACGTTTTGCCCACATTCCACAGATTTATATATCTGTGGAATATCCAGGGTGGAAGAAAGAATTCTTGTCTGCTTGAGACAGATATGAATGTTGCAATTGGGAAGCTTGATTAGCATTGAATGGCCTTGCAGCTTCAAAGGCTGGCTGCTTCCTGTCTGAGGGGAATGCTTTGTTGGGTGGTGTTTGCTGACCCTAATTGTTTCATGACTGGAATTCTCCAGTTTCTGCATATACTGTATTTCAATTGGTTGCTGTGAGTTTTCTGGGCTGTATGGTCATATTCCAGAAGCATTCTCTCCTGACATTTCACCCACATCTATGGCAGGCGTCCTCAAAGGCTGTGAGGTCTGTTAGACATTAGGCAAGTGTGGAATGTCCAGGGTGGGAGAAAGAACTCTTGTCTGCTTGAGGCCGATGTTAATGTTGCAATTGGGAAGCTTGATTACATTTAATAGCCTTGCAGCTTCAAAGCCTGGCTGGTTGCTGCCTGGGGAAATCCTTTGTTGGGACATCATTCATCTCACAGGGTTTTCTTATGCAAAGAATATTCTGAGATGGCAGTTTCTTCCTCTGAAATGCAGTCTGCAGGAACCACTGAAGGTCTCCCATCCAAGTACTAACCAGGGCTGACCCTTCTTAGCTTCCAAGATCAGATGGGATCGAGTGTCTTTAGGGTATTTTAGACCTACAGGAACTTATTACTGGAGGCTTATATCATGCCATGTTACTTGTTTGGCCCAGCTGGCTGGCTGCCTTTAAGGGTACACTTCTCAAGGTAGCATGCAGTTTGTGAGCCAGCTTCTAAGAACTGACTTTTCATACCAACTAGGATCCCTTCCACACAGCTGTATAAAATCCCCCATTATCTGCTTTGAACCGGGTTATATGGCATTGTGGACTCAGATAATCCAGCTCAAGCATAAATTGTGGGATGTCTGCCTTGATATTCTGGGTTATATGGCTGTGTGGAATGGCCCAAAGGTTACCTAGATTTGCTATTGTGGGATTTCACAGTTGACAATACACTATGTCACAAAATTTGAAAAAAAAAAATCTGCTCCTGGTTTGAAAGTGTTGTTTCCTGTTGGATTGTGCCATATTTTATCTCAAAAATAGTTGTTATACTCCAGAAGCTTTTTTTTTTTTTGTGGCTGCCACAAACTCTGTTGAATTGGCTGAGAATCCATGAAACATTCATTGAAAAACTACAGAAAAATGTGGCGCAACAACACAACAAAGTTCTTTACAAGTGAATAAACTTTCCCCATGTTTTAATGATAGAATCAATTAGGAAATGACATTTATAACCCAGGAACAAAAATTGTGTAAATGTTCCACTTACACAACAGATCTGGAATTTGATTGAAGTGAAGGTTTCAGACTGAACTTTCAATGCCTTGACTGCTTTGGAGGATTCAGCACCTTAGATAGCTCCAGATTGGAAAGCTTTGGACTAAAGCCTGGAACAGATTGCTGTTTCAGGGCCCTTCCACACAGCCCTGTATTCCAGAATACCAAGGCAGAAAATCCCACAATATCTGCTTTGAACTGGGCCCCTTACACACAGCCTTATATCCAGGAATATCAAGGCAGGAGGTCCCACATTGTCTGAGTGTGGACTCAAATAATCCAGTTCAAAGCAGATTTTGGGGGATTTTCTGTCTTGATTTTCTGGGTTATATGGCTGTGTGGAAGGGCCCCCAGTGCCACCATTAGTCCTGAATGACTTACCAAATCCTTGAGCATCTTTTCTGTAACTTGAACCCCTCTCTGCTTCATTCAGGGGTAAAAGCTGCACTTGCAGAGCTCAGGTGGTGTTGTATTTCAGTGTCGATGTTGACTTTGGTGGAGAGGTGGCTGCCAAGGTAGCGGAAATGGTCAAATTTTCTAATGGGTTGTTGTAGGTTTTTTCGGGCTGCATGGCCATGGTCTAGAGGCATTCTCTCCTGACGTTTCGCCTGCATCTATGGCAAGCATCCTCAGAGGTAGTGAGGTCTGTTGGAACTAGGAAAAAGGGTTTATATATCTGTGGAATGACCAGGGTGAGACAAGCACAACAACAGAGAGGAAACAAACAAGGACATCTAATCACCTCTCAACAAAAGATTGCCCCAGGGACTGCCAGGCAATCAAATGCTAATCAAGGTGGTCAGTTGAAACATTCACACCTAGCTCCAGCAGACAAGAGTCCTTTGTCTCACCCTGGTCATTCCACAGATATATAAACCCCCTTTCCTAGTTCCATAGATCTCACTACCTCTGAGGATGCTTGCCATAGATGGAGGCGAAACATCAGGAGAGAATGCCTCTAGATCAGTGGTTCTCAACCTGGGGTCCCCAGATGTTTTTGGCCTTCGACTCCCAGAAATCCTAACAGCTGGTAAACTGGCTGGGATTTCTGGGAGTTGTAGGCCAAAAACATCTGGGGACCCCAGGTTGAGAACCACTGCTCTAGATCATGTCCATATAGCCCGAAAAAACCTACAGCAACCCAGTGATTCCGGCCATGAAAGCCTTCGACAATACAAATTTTCTAATGTTACACCTTTAAGCTGTATCTCTGGCATTGGAGAGGGATTGGCTTGGTTTTCTCTATGGTCAGGCCGAGCTTCAACTTCTCGAGCTTCAGCTTCTGATATGCTTCTCCAAAGGTGTTGAGAGCGGCTTGTAGGTCTTCTTCTGAATGCGCACAGACTAGGACTTTGTCATCAATGGCATCAGCTACAGATGCAGGCCAAACGTCAAGAAACCACACCACAGTTTCGTCAAAACCAGCCGAAGCCAGCTTCATTGATTTCCACGAGACTCTCTTGAGCTGGCTTCGCTCGATCCCATTGATCCTGTGGGCAGAGCGCTCCCTCCCCTCCAGCTCGCAATCAATGGGGTTTAAGGGGTGATTAACTTAGCTGGATCCTGCCCTCCTTTATATAGAAGCTGGTTACACATAAAGCTATCTGGGAAGATGACCAGCGAGGGGTTTCCCACATTCATTTTGTAGGAGAACCTCTCACTGAGGAGCAAGTCCCAATTGCAAGTCCCATATTGCCAATGGGATAAATAGAGAAGGACGAGGTTGTGCTTGGAAGCAGCGTCGCAGGTATTTGCGCCCGCCCGCATTTATTATATCCGTCATAAACGCGTGTATTGTATTGAAAACTGTTTTGAAAACACCCGTGAAAAAGTGCCAACGCGTGGCAAGGGGCAAGTCGGTCAGAGGGAGAGCCCAGTGGGTCTAATGTAAGGGGAACGAAGCATGGAAAGCACATAACAGAGAGAAGTAGGCTCAAACCCAAGCCCGACAAAATGTCCCGTTTGTAACGAAACGCTGCGGCTCGTTCCTCGAATGAGGACGGGACTCTCTTTGTCACGCCGCCCGTGCCTTCTTCTTCTCCTCCTCCTTCTTTCGGAAAGGCATGACAAGCGGTGTTGCCTTCTTTCTTTTCCTTTTTTTTTTATTTGAAGCCATACAAAAATTATGCAAATCGACCCAAAAGCAAGGGCTGGCCTTTTGAAATGGTAATGCTCTATTCATTAAGCACTTATTGGAAAACTAGCCGCTCTTCTTCCCGCGCTCTTCTTCTCCTCCCCCCCCCCCCGTTATCACAGACACTTACTCCCCCCTCCCTTCCCGCCCATCAGCCATCTCTCTTGGGTTGCTTCTTGTAATAAATGGGAAACAACCTTGTGTATTGGAAGGAAGGGAAAGTCTTGGGAAAGGTGTTTGTAGGATAGATGTTTTGCCGTCCTCCAGATTATTGTCATTATTCAGAACAATATTATTATTAATTATTAATAATTATTAATTATTAATAAATATTATTATTAAGAAGAAAAAGAGGAGGAATAAGAAGAAGAAGAAGAAGAAGAAGAAGAAGAAGAGGAGGAGGAGGAGGAGGAAGAGGAGGAAGAGGAGAAGGAATAAGAAGAAGAAGAGGAGGAGGAAGAGGAGGAGGAATAAGAAGAAGAAGAGGAGGCATAAGAAGAAGAAGAAAAAGAAGAGGAAGAGGAGGAAGAGGAAGAGGAGAAGGAATAAGAAGAAGAAGAGGAGGAGGAAGAGGAGGAGGAATAAGAAGAAGAAGAAGAAGAAGAAGAAGAAGAAGAGGAGGAGGAAGAAGAAGAGGAGGCGGAGGAGGAAGAAGAAGAAGAAGAGGAGGAGGAGGAGTAATAAGAAGAAGAGGAAGAAGAAGAGGAGGAGGTGGAGAAAGAAGAAGAGGAGGAAGAGAAAGGAATATATATTAATAATTAATATATTAATTATTATTATTATTATTATATTAATTATTAATTTATTATTATTTATGCAATCGTGTATTACAGGTTTTTCACCGTGACTAAATGGTTCTCTACTTAGGAGGAGGAGGAGGAGGAGGAATAAGAAGAAGAAGAAGAAGAGGAAGAGGAGGAGGAGGAAGAATACGAAGAAGAGGAGGAGGAAGAGGAGATGGAGAAAGAAGAAGAAGAGGAAGAGAAAGGAATATATATATATTAATAATTAATATATTTATTATTATTATTATTAATAATAATAATATATTAATTATTAATTAATTATTATGTATGCAATCGTGTATTACAGGTTTTTAACCGTGACTAAATGTACACATATAGACACGCAGCCTTCTCCTAAGTGGAGAACTTCGGCGCGCACGAAAATAAAATCCGATTGCAGATCCAACAAAGCGAAGTGAATCCCCACAGCGATCCATGGGGCTGCCTTCGTGGAGGACTTTGGCCGTGGCTCTGGGGAGAGTGAAGACAATAGGCCGCCTCATTATAGGCGCCTGGCACATTGAAAACTCAGCCGCTCTCCAGTCCAATCCACTTCTCGCTTGGAGGGCGCCCGAGATTCTTCTTCCTCCTCTTCCTCTTCCTCCTCTTCCTCCTCCTCCTCTTACTCCTCCTCCTCCTCTTCTCCTCCTTCTTCTTCTTCCTCTTCTTCTTCCTCCCTCCTCCTCCTCCTCCTCCTCCTCCTCCTCTTCTTCTTCCTCTTCTTCTTCTTCTTCTTCTTCCTCTTCTTCTTCTTCTTCTTCCTCCTCCTCCTCCTCCTCCTCCTCCTCCTCCTCTTCTTCCTCTTCTTCTTCTTCTTCTTTCTCCTCCTCCTCTCTGTTTTTAACTTTGCAAGGCAATAGTTTAAAAATTAGAAGGGGAGGGGGGAGTCTTTTTCATACCCAATGGCATAGTTGTAATTGGTTGATTTGGTTGTAATTGTAAGAATCCTCTCCCGAGCCCCGTGTGGATTTCCGTAGAATAGTAGTAATGCTAGTTGTAGTGGTAGCATCAGGAAGAAAGAGAAGGACAAAGAGTACAGGAGGAGAAGAAGAAGAAAAGACGGAGAAGTAGAATTGCAAGGGGAAGTGGAGCAGAAGGAAAAGGAGGAAAAAAAGAAGAGAGGGAAGAGGAGAGGAGGAGAAAGAGAAGGCGAATGGAAAGGGAAAGATGAAGATAAGGAGAAAAGAAGGAAAAGGAGAAGAGGAGGATGAGAGGAGAAAGAGAAGGAGAAAGAGAAGGCCAATGGGAAGGAAAAGAGGAAAAGAGGAAAAGGAGGGAGAAGAAGGGGAGAAGAAGAAGAAAGGAAAGAAGGAGGGGATAGATGAGGAGAAGGAGAAGGGAAAGAGGAAGAGGTGGAGAGGAGGAGGAGATAGAGAAGGTGAAGGAGAAAAAGAAGAGAAGGAGAGAGGAGAGGAGGAGAAAGAGAAGGCGAATGAAAAGGGAAAGATGAAGAGAAGGAGAAGGAGAAAAGAAGGAAAAGGAGAAGAGGAGGGTGAAGGAGGAAAAGAGAGAAGGAGGGAATGAGAGAAGGAGGAGAGAGAAGGAGGAGAGAGGGAAGAGAGAAGGAGGGAAAGAGAAGGAGGAGAGGGAGAGAGAAGAAGGAAAGGAAGGAAAGAGGGAGGAGAGAGAGGAGGAGGAGAGAGAGAAGGGAAGGGAAGGAGGGGAAAGAGAAGGATAAGGAGAAAGAGAAGAGAAGAGGAAGGGGAGGAGGAGAAAAAGGAGAAGAAGAGAAAGAGAGAGGAGAAAGAAGGAAAAGGAGAAGAGGAGGAGGAGAGAGAGAAAAAGAAAAGAAGGAGAAGGAGGAAAGAGGAGGAGAGAAGGAGAAAGAGAAGAAGAAGGAAAAGAGAGGAGAAGGAAGAAGAAAGGAAGAGGAGGAGAAGAAGGAAAAGATGAAGTGGAAAAGAGGAGAGGAAGGAGAAGAAAGGAGAAGGAAGGGAGGAGAGAAGGAGAGAGAAAAGAAGGGGAGAGTAAAGATGTGGAGAGAGAGAGGGAGAGAAGGGAGAGAAAGGGAAGAAGATGGAGAGGAGGAGGAAGAAGAGAAGGAGAAGAAGAAATGAAGGAAGAGGAGGAGAGGAGGAGGAGGAAGAAGGGAGCAAGTTTCTCCTCACGTATCCAAATTTGACTGGGAGGGAAGGCGTTTCGAATGCCCTCCTAATGAATTTCCCAATTGCAATATGCTTCGAAATAAGGGGGGATATTAGCTCGGGTTAGGTGCACACTGTTCCCACACAAGCATTGGGCGCCTTCGTTCTAGCTTTGTTTCCCTTTTTATACCTGTAGTTCAATCCCACTTGATTTCAGAGTGAGTTGGAGGAGGAACTATTCAATGATCAATGATTCGATTCCCTTGATTGTTTCATAAAGTGGGGAAATTCTGAGATGGGCTCTGATTCCTGAACAGTTGGCCCTCCTTCCCGGCTCCGCCGAAAGGGGGCAAGTCGCTGCTCCGAAAGGGAACCCGACTTCCCAGAAGCAGTTGTATGCTTTCTTTCTGGCTGTTTCACTGGACTTCCCAAAAGAATTCCAACTTTCAATGTGGTTTTATAACAGAGAAGACTTCTCTGTGTTGTCACCCAGCGAGGTCATTTTGACATCCAATGGGCCAGAATTCCTTTAAGCTGGGAAGGCGTGTTGTATACATACGGATCACCCCTTAACTAAGGGAAAGCACCCCTGATTCTTTCCTGGAGGTGACTCTGGAGGACTTATGCTTCCCAGAAGCAGTTGTATGTTCTTCTCTAAAGGATCCGATGGAAGTTGGCCCCTCATTGCAACAATGAACGGGACTTTTCCTATGTTTGACACTGAGGACCCTAAACATGTGTGTCACCTATGTCTGTATATATTTGCCCTCGGGGGGGGGGGGGGGCCTATTCTCATTATCCCGATTCCCCGATTGCCCCTTGTACTCATTGGAACTGTGCCTCTTCTTTTCCTAAATCCCAAGCAGATCCTGGAGAGACTTCCTCCAGGGAAAGCAAGCTGGTCCGAAGCTGGCTGGGACAGCCTTGCGCCAATAGGGAATGCCTCAAATCCAACGGCTGGAGAGACCCGGGAATACGCCAGGCCCCTTAACCTTCAGGGGAGGCGAAGGGAGAAAGGAGGGAGCAAGTGCGCAACTGCGCGTCTCCTTCTGCGCAGCTCGCTCGCGCGCGCCTCGAGGCTCAGGGCGCGAGGGAGACTCAAAAAGGGAGGGGGGCCAGGGAGTTCTCCTCCTCTCTTTCCCAAAAGTCCCGCCTTCCCTCGCTTCCCTCCGGGCTGAGAAAGAGGGCGTGTCCTCTGAAGTATGCAGATGAGCCTCAGTGACGGACAGCTGGCTCGGCCAATGGGTAAAAGTCCTCGCCTCACAAAACTCTTCTCTCTCTCTCGCGGGCCGCTGGGTGCCGAAGCAGGGGGGGCGCGCGGGAAAAGAGGGAGAGTTGGGGCCAACAGTAGAGGCTTGCCTCGGCTTTCTAGTTCCTTGCGCTCTACAATAGATACTTAGGTAGATTTTAATTCCTCGTCTTCCTGCCCAGATGCACACCTCGGTTTCCTCTTCCAGCGGGTGACTCCTTCTGCGTTGGAAAGGCGGGCGCGCGAGTGAGCAAGGAAGCAAGCGGGCGCGCGCGCTCCCATCAGGCGCGAGCGGCTTTTCCCTCCGCCTCGCGCCGGGCTCTCCTTTTGGCTCGCGCTCCTCCCGCCGATGGAGGGGACGCTGTGAGCTCCTCGGCGGAGGAGGCTGTGGCTGCAGCGGGGGAAGCGACAGCCCTCCTCCTCCTCGCCTTTGCTGATCCCGCTGCCGCCCTCTCTCTCTCTCTCTCTTTTTCCCTCTCCTTCTCTCTCTCTCCCGGCCAGCCATGTCCTACCCGCAGGGCTACCTCTACCAGCCCCCGGGCTCGCTGGCGCTCTACTCCTGCCCGGCCTACGGGGCCTCCGCTTTGGCCGCGCCCCGCAGCGAGGAGCTGGCCCGCTCCTCGTCCGGCTCGGCCTTCAGCCCTTACCCGGGATCCGCCGCCTTCACCGCCCAAGCGGCCGCCACCGGCTTCAGCAGCCCGCTCCAGTACTCCGCCGACCCGGCCGCCGCGGGATTCCCCTCCTACATGGTGGGTAGACGGCGCCAAGCCTGTCTCTCTCTCCCCCCCTCCTCCCCTTCCATCTTCATCCCCTTCCTCTTCCTCCTCCTCCTCCTCTATCGCTCCCCCACCCGCCCCTTCGTAGTCGTCGTGGGCATGCCAATCGCCCCAAACGGGGCATTCTCTCTTCTCCTTCGTGATTTCCCCCCTCTCGTTGCGTTCCTTCTTTACACCAAGTCACCCCTTTTTTCTATCTTTTTCCTCGTGACTTTTTGCCTTGTTTTTGTTGTCTTCTTTTTTTTTCTTCTCTTTCTTTTGCCTGTTGTCTTCCTCTCCTTTTTGCCTTGTTTCTGTTTTCTTCTTTCTTTCCTCTCTTTCCAATTCTATTCCCACCCACCCCTCCTTTCCTCTGCTTCTTCTCTTTCCTTCTCTTCCATTTTTTTTCACTTTTCACCGCTTCTTGGGCCATGTATTGGCTCGAGCTGTACCGCATTATATACTCTCCATATAATGCATTATTTGCCAGCCATCGATTGAAAGGCATTTCCCACCGAAATTCTACGAAAGTATATCAGTGTGTATGGACTCTTCCACACGGCTGAATAAAATTCTACATGATCTGCTTTGAACTGGAATATATGGCAGTGTGGACTCAGAGAACACAGTTCAAAGCACATATTGTGGGATTTTCTGCCTTGATATCCTGGATTATATAGCTGCGTGGAAGGGCCCGAGTTATCTGAGGCTCTCTTCCATACAGCTGAATAGAATCGCACATTATCTGCTTTGAAGTGGAATGTATGGCAGTGTGAACTTAGATAATCCAGTTCAGACTCAGATAAATCTATTCAAAGCATATATTGTGGGATTTTCCGCTTTGATATCCTGGGTTATATGGCTGTGTGGAAGGGACCCGAGTTATCTGACGCCCCCTTCCACACAGCTGAATAGAATCCCACATTTTCTGCTTTGAATTGGAATATATGGCAGTGTGGACAAAGATAACCCAGTTCAAAGCAGATATTGTGGGATTTTCTGCCTTGATATTCTGGATTATATGTCTGTGTGGAAGGGGCTTGAGTTATCTGAGGCCCCCTTCCGTACAGCTGAATAAAATCCGACATTATCTGCTTTGAACTGGAATATATGGCAGTGTGTACTCAGAGAACACAGTTCAAAGCAGATATTGTGGGATTTTCTGCCTTGATATCCTGGATTATGGCTGTGTGGAAGGGCCCTGAGGGAAACCTCATTTAGTCCAAGACAAGAAAGAGCCTTTCTGAAGGAACTATGGAAGGGAGCTAAATTAACTGAGTCTCCCTTCCACTCCGCTGAAAAGAATCCCTCATTATCTGCTTTGAAGTGGAATATATGGCAGTGTGAACTCAGATAATCCAGTTCAGACTCAGATAAATATATTCAAAGCACATATTGTGTGATTTTCCGCTTTGATATCCTGGATTATATAGCTGTGTGGAAGGGACCCCAGTTATCTGAGGGTCTCTTCCATACAGCTGAATAGAATCGCACGTTATCTGCTTTGAACTGGAATATATGGCAGTGTGGACTCAGATAACCCAAAGCAAATATTGTGAGACTTTCTGCCTTGATATCCTGGATTATATGGCTGTATGGAAGGGAGCTAAATTAACAGAGCCCCCCCCCCCCTTCCACTCCGCTGAATAAAATCCCACATTATCTGCTTTGGTAGTGTGAACTCAGATAATCCAGTTCAGACTCAGATAAATCTATTCAAAGCAGATATTGTGGGATTTTCTGCCTTGATTCTGAGTTATATGGCTGTGTGGAAGGGCCCAATGTGATTTGTCTTTGCTTGGAATTCTCTGTCTCTGATTGAGACAGATTCCGAGGATTTTAAAAAAGAAGCTAAAAGTCCTGGGAAAGTGAGGCAAGGGTTTCCTTCCACACAGTTGCTTAGAATCCACGTTGAACCGGATTATATGACAGTGTGGACTCAGATAATCCGGTTTAATTAAGACATTGTGGATTCTATTGGTTATATTGCCGTGCGGGGTCAGATAATGCAGTCCGAAGCAGATATTGTGGATTATCTGCCTTGATATTCTGTGTTATATGGCTGTGTGGAAGGGCGCTCAGTTTCGTTATCCATTTGGGTGACTTTGGATCTTTATTGTGAACTCTCAAAACGCTTTCTCGAGGCTGAAAAATACCCGCCGCGAACAGGAGGCAAATCCGGACTTTCTCTTTTTCCCTTTCTAGAGAAAGTTCTCCAGCCGTCTCTCCTCCCCCTCCTCCTTTTCTTTCCACACCCTAGTATTATGTCGACTTTAAATCAGCGCAATTTTAAACGTTTAAAGGGTGAATTAAAATGCTAATTATATCGCATTTGACCAATTCGAAACGGTGCATATTCTTCTGGTGGGCAAATTGGATTTGCAATGCATTAGCGCCGTGAATTGCTAAGTGGGGGGGGGGGGGGGGGGGGGGGGGCTTTGTAGTGTGTATGTGTGTGTGTCCCTCTTTCTCTTCCCTCTCTTTCCCATTAGGAAAAAAGAGAGAAGGGGAAAATAAAGTGAGGGGAGAGGGGAAGATTCAGAAGCTACCTGTGTGGCCTTTGGGAAGAGCAAAGCCGAAGGGGCTGGATAGTCACTACAATATAGTGCAGTTTGAACAGCATTATATGGGTCTACACTTAGCATTATTTGCAACATAGATAGATATATGGAGAGGAGTAGATGTAAACTAAGGGCCCTTCCACACAGCCAGGATATCAAGGCGGAAAATCCCACAAGATCTGCTTTGAACTGGGTTATCTGAGTGCACACTGCCATATATTCCAGTTCAAAGCAGAAAATGTGGGATTTTATTCAGCAGTGTGGAAGGGGCCTAAGTCCTCGTTGTTTTTACAATAAGAGAGAAGGAAAGTTGATTTTCATACCCTTTGGGCGTTATTCAAAATCATTATGATTATATAAGAAGCGTGACACAACAATTAAGATAATATATATATTAGCCATTCCCTGTCACGCATTGCTGTGTATATGTATTTTGTGTGTGTGTATGTGTGTGTATATATTTGTGTATATGTATTTTATGTGGTTATGTGCATACGTTGTAATGTAATGTATTTTTATTTTATTTCTCTAAGTCCCTTCATTTGTGTTTTTCAGTGTTTTATGAGTGATAGTCACTCGTTGGCCTGACACGTGTATTGTGTCTAAATTTGGTGTCAATTCGTCCAGTGGTTTTTGAGTTATGTTAATCCCACAAACGAACATTACATTTTTATTTATATACTAGCCACCCCCTGTCACACGTTGTTGTGGCCCAGTCTGTGTATATGTATTTTGTGTGTATTTATATATTTGTGTATATGTGTGTTTACGCATGAGTTGTAATGTATTTTTTGTTTTGGGGCTTTTTAAGTTCCTTCTTTTGTGTTTTTCAGTATTTTTATGAGTGATGGTCACTCGTTGGCCTGATAGGTGTATTATGTCCAAATTTGTCGTCAATTCGTCCAGTGGTTTTTTAGTTATGTTAATCCCACAAACGAGCATTACATTTTTATTTATATAGACGGCCAGTGTGGAGCCATGATCTGTAGTTTTGTGTAAAGGACAGTTCAGGCTATGATCTGTAGCAACTTTTTGACCCACCCAGATATATATTATATGGCCAGCGTGCAGCCACTATTTGTAGTTTTGTGTAGAGGACAGTTCAGGCTATGGAGCGTAGCAACTTCTGCTGCTCTATGTTCATTCATAACCTATGTATGACACAGGAGGCAAAATGTTTTGACGCACCCACCGTGTGTATGTGTGTGTGTGTGTGTGTATATATTATATTATATATAAGATAAAGATAGATAGATTTGACTCTGAAGGCGCTGGGGGTGGTGACTGCCGACAGGGAGCTCTGGCATGGGTTGGTCCATGAGATCAGGAAGAGTCAGAAGCGACTGAACGAATAAATAACAAAAGGTAGATTTGACTCTGAAGGAGCTGGGGGTGGTGACTGCCAGCAGGGAGCTCTGGCGTGGGTTGGTCCATGAGATCAGGAAGAGTGGGAAGGGACTGAACGAAAAAATAACAAGAGATTGATTTGACTCTGAAGGAGCTGGGGGTGGTGACTGCCGACAGGGAGCTCTGGCGTGGGCTGGTCCATGAGATCAGGAAGAGTCGGAAGCGACTGAACGAATAAATAACAAAAGATTGATTTGACTCTGAAGGAGCTGGGGGTGGTGACTGACGACAGGGAGCTCTGGCGTGGGTTGGTCCATGAGATCAGGAAGAGTGGGAAGCGACTGAACGAATAAATAACAAAAGATTGATTTGACTCTGAAGGAGCTGGGGGTGGTGACTGCCGACAGGGAGCTCTAGCGTGGGTTGGTCCATGAGATCAGGAAGAGTCTGAAGCGACTGAACGAATAAATAACAAAAGATAGATAGATAGATAGATAGATAGATAGATAGATAGATAGATAGATAGATAGATAGATAGATAGATAGATAGATAGATAGATAGATAGATAGATAGATAGTGGAAGGCTTTCAAGGCCGGAATAACTGGGTTGTTGTGTGGTTTCCGTGTATATATGTGCCTGGCATCTTCAGAGGATCCCCTGAAGTCGAAACGTCGGGAGAAAATGCTGCTAGAACAGGCCATGCACGGAAACCAAGCAACACCCGAAATAGTCTCGTACAATCCGCCAGGCAAACGCTGTCTCTCAAGGAAGGAATGAGCAAGCTAACCGTCCCTCCTCTCTCTCTCTGTCTCTCTCTTTCTCTCTGTGTGTGTGTCTTTCTCGTGGGCCTGGCAGGGCTCCCCTTATGATGCCCACCCGACGGGCATGAGCGGGGCCCTCAGCTACCACCCCTACGGCAGCCCGGCCTACTCCTACCAGCTCAACGACCCGGCCTACCGGAAGAACGCCACGCGCGACGCCACGGCCACGCTCAAGGCCTGGCTGCAGGAGCACCGCAAGAACCCCTACCCGACCAAAGGCGAGAAGATCATGCTGGCCATCATCACCAAGATGACCCTCACCCAGGTCTCCACCTGGTTCGCCAACGCCCGCCGCCGCCTCAAGAAGGAGAACAAGATGACCTGGGCGCCTCGGAACAAGAGCGAGGACGAGGATGAGGACTGCGACGGCGGAGGAGGAGGAGGAGGAGGGGGCCTGCGGGGCAAGGAGGAGCCCTCCTCCGACAAGGCCCGCGACAGCAACGAGACCTCCGCCGAGGACGAAGGTGAGGGAGAGGGTCGGGAAACATCAACAACAGGGGGGAGGAAGAGTTGATGGGGTCTGATGAAGAATGAGTCACCCTGAACTGCCTTATGGGATCCGCTATAGGTGCCTATATTGTTCTCCCTTGTCTCCTTTTCAAACAGTCACCCGTTCACCCGGCTGCTGTTCCCTTATGCAACCAAATCATGCCGTTTGAACTGCATTCTGTGGATGCATTATATAGCAGTATGCATTATATAGCAATATGTACACAGAGCATATAATGTAGTTCCAACTGTATTATATGTCAGGCTATATATAATGTGGTTCCAACTGCATTTGTTGTTTATTTGAACTCTTCTTAACCTCATGGACCAACCCACGCCAGAGCTCCCTGTCGGCCGTCGCCACCCTCAGCTCCTTCATTTCAGTGGAGTTCCAAATAAAATAGTATGTACACAGAGCATATAATGTAGTTCCAACTGTATTATATGTTAGGCCATATATAATGTCGTTCCAACTCCATTTGTTGTTTTTTCCGGACTCTTGGTAATCTCATGGACCAGGCCACGCCAGAGCTCCCTGTCCGCCGTCGCCACCCCCAGCTCCTTCAAGGTCAATCCAGTCACTTCAAGGATCCTTGCCCTTGGTTGGCCCCTCTTCCTTTTTCCTTCCATTTCCCCCAGCATCATTGTCTTCTCTAAGCTTTCCTGTCTTCTCATGATGTGGCCAAAGGACTTCATCTTGGCCTCTAATATCCTAATAATAATAATAATAATAATAATAATAATAATAATAATAATAATAATCTTTATTTATACCCCGCCACCATCTCCCCAAGCCCGAACAGCAAATTACAAGACAAAAAGTACAAATTGCAATAAAATAAACAACATAACATTAAAGTATAAAACATCAAAGCATATGAACAATATACACAGAACATAGAGACCAAACATAATGACAGACATAATACCCAATGAGCAGGTGTATGTGTGTGTGTGTGTGTGTGTCTGATATATATATATACACACACACACACATACACACACACATATATATTTATATAATTCAACTTAGAGAAGACATATGTGTATATCCATATATACATTATATATATATATACACACACACATACATTATACACACACACACATAATGCAACTTAGAGAAGACATATGTGTATATCCATATATACATTATATATATATATATACACACACACACACATACATTATATATATATATATACACACACACACATACACACACATATATAATGCAACTTAGATAAGACATATGTGTATATCCATATATACATTATATATATATATATACACACACACATACACACACACATATATAATGCAACTTAGAAAAGACATATGTGTATATCCATATACATTATATATATATACACAAACACACACACATATAATGCAACTTAGAGAAGACATATGTGTATATCCATATACATTATATATATATATATACACACACACATTATATATATATATATATAGAGAGAGAGAGAGAGAGAGAGAGAGAGAGAGAGAGAGAGAGCATATATGGATATACACATACGTCTTCTCGAAGCTGCATTAAACTGCGTTAAATAGTAGTAATACGCTTTTTCCCCTGTTAGGAGCGACTTGAGAAACTGCCAGTCGCTTCTGGTGTGAGAGGACTGGCCGCCTGCGAGGATGTTGCCCAGGGGACACCCGGATGTTTTGGTGCTTTACCAAGCTTCTCTCATGTCCCCGCACAGGGAACTGGAGCTGTCAGAGGGAGCTCAACCCGCTCTCCCCAATTTCGAACCCTGACCTGTAGGACAGTAATCCTGCCGGCAAAAGAGTTTAACTCATTCCACCACCAGAGGCTCAGTAATAAACTGATCATATGATATAGTTCAAATTGACCGTCTGCAAGGATGTTGCCCAGGTGTCACCCGGATGTTTTGATTTTTTTTTTACCATCTTTATGGGAGGCTTTTCTCATGTCACCCGCATAGAAAGCTGAAGCTGTCAGAGGGAGCTCAACCTGCTCTCCCCTGATTCTGTCGGTCAGCAATCCTGCCGGCAAAAGAATTTAACCCATTCCACCACCAGGGGCTCAGTAATAAACTGACCATATAATACAGATCAAATTGTATGTAGCCGTCCAGAGTCTCCTTGGGGAGAGAAGGCAGAATATAAACAAAGTTTGATATTATTATTGTATTGTCGAAAGTTTTCATGGCCGGAAACACTGAGTTGCTGTAGGTTTTTCGGACTGTATGGCCATGCATCTAGAATGCTTCTAGAATGTTTCAAGAATAACAACCCATTATTATTATTATTATTATTATTATTATTATTATTATTATTATTATTATTATTATTATTATTATTAGAAACACAAGATGTGTCCACAGCAGACAAGATCACTCTGCTGGCTGTTGTATTGGATCACATGTATTGGTGAATAATGCCTCAGGCGGCCTTCTGCAGCTGGCAGGTGGTAATTTTGACAGTGCCCGATTGTGCTTAAGTGCAGGCCAAGGTCTTTAGGCACTGCACCCAGTGTGCCAATCACCACTGGGACCACCTTGGCTGGCTTGTGCCAGAGTCTTTGCAGTTCGATCTTTAAATCTTCATATCAGATTGTCAGCTTTTCCAGTTGTTTCTCTTCAATCCTGCTGTCACCTGGGATTGCAACATTGACAATCCATACTTTGTTTTGTAACACGATTGTGAGGTCAGGAGTATTGTGCTAATTATTATTGTATTGTGCTAATTGTTATTATAATTAGTATTGTGCTAATTATTAGTATTGTGCTAATAATTAGCACTGTGCTTATTATTATTATTATTATTATTATTATTATTATTATTATTATTATTATTATTGTGTACACTCACCATATAATGTACTGCATAGCAGTAGTAAGCTGATGATAAAATATAGTTCAAACCGCTTTATGTGGCAGTATGTACACTGACTATATAATGTAGTTCCAACTATATAGCAGTCTATAAGCCGACCATATAATATAGTTCAGATTGTATTATATGGCAGACTAGATGGAGCCTCAGTGGTCTCTTTATCCTTCGGATATATCATTCCCCCAGTTTCCCTGTCAGGCGTTCCCCATCCCACAATATATATATTATTACACATTATATACATTGGAGCCTCCGGTGGTGCAGTGGGTTAAACCGCTAAGCTGCTGAGATTTGTTGGCCGAAAGGTCACAGGTTCGAATCCGGGAAGCGGGGTGAGCTCCCGCTGTCAGCCCCAGCTTCTGCCAACCTAGCAGTTCGAAAACATGCAAATGTGAGTAGATCAATAGGTACCGCTCCGGCGGGAAGGTAACGGCGCTCCATGCAGTCATGACCTTGGGGGTGTCTACGGACAATGCCGGCTCTTTGGATTAGAAATGGAGAGGAGCACCAACCCCCCAGAGTCGGACACGACTGGACTTCATGTCAGGGGACAACCTTTACCTTTTTACCTCATTGTTATTAATAATTATTATTACTAATAATTGTTATTAATAATTATTATTACTAATAATTGTTATTAATAATGTTATTAATGGGTTGTTGTAGGTTTTTCGGGCTATGTATGGCCATGTTCTAGAGGCATTTTCTCCTGACATTTCGCCTGCATCTATGGCAAGCAACCTGTCATTAATAATTACACGAGTTTGAGCTGCATTATGTGGGGTGTGCGCTGGAGGGCCGGAGTTTGCCCATGCCTGGTGTGCACTGACCACATTGCATTGAATGGCAGTATAGACGGGACCTAACTCTCTTTCCGACACTAGTGGGGCATCCGACTGGTCGATTTTTTTTTTTGTCGTGTCAGGAGCGACTTGAGAAACTGCAAGTCGCTTCTGTTGTGAGAGAATTGGCCGTCTGCAAGGACGTTCCCCAGGGGACGCCCGGATGATTTGATGTTTTTATCATCCTTCTGGGAGCTTCTCTCATGTCCCCGCATGAGGAGCTGGAGCTGATAGAGGGAGCTCATCTGCGCTCTCCCAGATTCGAGCCTGTGAAAATATAACTGAGAGAGGTTCTTTCTGGCCGGAATCGCTGGGTTGCTGTGAGTTTTCCGGGTTGTCTGGCCACGTTCCAGAAGCATTCTCTCCTGACGTTTTGCCCACACCACTAAACTGCAACGTCAGGAGAGAGAGTGTTGTATGGGCACATTCCAGAAGCATTCTCTCCCGACGTTTTGCCCACACCACTAAACCGCAACGTCAGGAGAGAGAGTGTTGTATGGCCACATTCCAGAAGCGTTCTCTCCTGACGTTTCGCCCACATCACTAAACTGCAACGTCAGGAGCATGCCCATAGCCAGGATTTCGATTCGGGGGGGGGGGGTGAGTTTTTTTTCAGGGGGGGGTGGGGGGCGGGGGCGGCTGAGTCTGAGTGAAAGAGGGTCTACCCTAGCAAACCTTTTGTATCATTACCCCAATACCCCCATGCATATGGGATATATTGAGTATGGTGATCAGATCATGATATGAATAAACATAACAGTTTAAATAATGCACCAGTAAGGCCTTTTCGCGAACCACCATGAGAATTTCGGGGGGGGGGGCTGGAGCCCCTCAAGCCCCCCCCCCCCCCGCCATGCTTTTATCATCCTTGTGGGAGGCTTCTCTCATGTCCCCGCATGACGAGCTGGAGCTGATAGAGGGAGCTCATCCGCCTCTCCCCGGATTCGAACCTGCGACATGTCGGTCTTCAGTCCTGCCAGCACAGGGGTTTAACCCACTGCGCCACTGGGGGCTCCTTGTTATTTGGGGTGCTGATTCAGAAAACTGTATTGGGGGCTTGGGGGGCTTCAGCCCCCCCCTAAATTCTCATGGTGGTCCGCGAGAAGGCTTTACTGATATGTTTATTCATATCATGATCTGATCACCATGCTCAATATATCGCATATGCATGGGGGTATTGCGGTAACAATACAAAAGGTTTGCTAGGGTAGACCCTCTTTCACTCAGACTCAGCCCCCCCCCCCCCAAATCAAAATCTTGGCTACGGGCCTGGCCTGCCCCATTCCTTGGTGTCTGGAAATTTAGGAATGGGTGGGTGTTGTTGTTGGAGGGCCCGGGTCAGGCATGTAGCCGGGCGGGGGGGGGGGGGAACTCAGTCCCCCTCCCAATCAAACTCAGCCCCCCCCCCCCCAAATCAAAATCCTGGCTACGGGCCTGAGCTGCATTATGTGGGGTGTGCGCTGGAGGGCCGGAGTTTGCCCATGCTTGGTGTGCACTGACCACATTGCATTGAATGGCAGTATAGACGGGACCTCACTCTCTTTCCGACACTAGTGGGGCATCCGATTAGTCGAGGCTAAGAAGAGTTCTCAGGGCAAATGTCACGCGAAGAGCAGAGTGACGGGTTTGGAGTAGTCGCTGTCAGGCTTGACCCAACTCGAGCAGCGCCTGCCCCATTCCTTGGTGTCTGGAAACTTAGGAATGGGTGGGTTTTGGTGTTGGAGGGTCCGGGAGGGGGTTAGACCTGAGGAGGAATGTTAAGGCTGACATTCCTTGACGGCTGGGCCTCTTCCCCGCTTTGTTTTCGTCAGGAATCAGCTTGCAAGTGGACTCGCTGACTGACCACTCCTGCTCGGCGGAATCGGACGGCGAGAAAGGTCCTTGCCGGCCGCTCTGCGAGTCTGTCTCGGACTGCAAAGCCAAGTACCAGCAGCTCGAGGAGGACGACGAGGAAGAAGAAGAGGAGGATGAAGAAGACGACGAGGAAGGGGAGGACATCCTGCCCGTGAAGCCGGCCACTTCTTCGCCGCTGACGGGCGTCGAGGCCCCGCTCCTGGGCCACCAATTGGGCGAGGACGCAGCCCGCAGCGCCGCCAAGGCTGTTTTGGACGCCCGCATCCCGCCGGCTCCTTCCTCGTCAGCATCGCAGAGCAAACCCAAGCTCTGGTCGCTGGCTGAGATCGCCACTTCGGACCTTAAGCAGCAGCCGCAGCCTCAGCCCTGCCCGCCTTCCTCATCCTCTTCGCCCGCCCCTCCGCACAGCGCGGCCTACTCGCCCTCTTCAATCCTGGGCAGGCATATTTATTACACGTCGCCTTTTTACGGCAACTACACGAACTATGGGAACTTCAACGCCGCCCTCCAGGGACAAGGCATCCTGCGGTACAATTCCGCTGTTGCCGCTGCCGCTGCCGCTGCTGTCGCTTCGGGAGACGGGATTGGCGGCGGTAGCCATTGCGGCGGAGGGGCCGCCGCGCACAAGTCGGTCCCGGAGGCCGCCCTCAAGAGCCTCGCCGGGCATTTGGAGCAGCACTACAAAGCCCCCGCTACAGACTCCAAGAAAGGTAGGCTTCCCTTCCTTTCCTTCCCCCCCCCCCCCCTCGTTTCCCGATCAGTTAATGTATTGTCGAAGGCTTTCATGGCCGGAATCACTGGGTTGCTGTAGGTTTTTTCGGGCTATATAGCCATGTTCTAGAGGCATTCTCTCCTGACGTTTCGCCTGCATCTATGGCAGTGGTTCTCAACCTTCCTAATGCCGCGAGCCCTTAATACAGTTCCTCATGTTGTGGTGACCCCCAAACATAACCCTGACATGTAAATAATGATCTACAGCATGTATTTTCATTCACAAATTTAGGCACAAATACCCGGTATGCCCAAATTTGAATACGGGTGGGGTTGGCGGAGAAATTGATTCTGTCATTTGGGAATTGTAGTTGCTGGGATTTATAGTTAACCTGTAAACAAAGAGCATTCTGAACCCCACCATCAATGGAATTGAACCAAAGTTTCATTCACTGGACCAAATTTGGTACATATACCCTATATGCCCAAATTTGAATATTGGTGGGGCTGGGGAGGAAATTATTTTGTCATTTGGGAGTTGCTGGGATTTATAGTTAACCTACAATCAAAGATCATTCTGAAATCCACCAATGATGAAATTGAACCAAACTTGGCACACAGAACTCCCATGACCAACAGAAAATACTGGAAGGGTTTGGTGGGCATTGACCTTGAGTTTGGGAGTTGAAGTTCACCTACATCCAAAGAGCATTGTGGGCTCAAACAATGATGGATCTGGACCAAACTTGGCACGGATACTCAATGTGCCCAAATGTGAACACTTATGGGGTTTGGGGAAAATAGACTTTGACATTTGGGAGTTGTACTTGCTGGGATTTATAGTTCACCTACAATCAAGGAATGTTCTGAACCCCAACAATGATAGAATTGGGTCAAACTTCTCACACAGAACCCCCATGACCAACAGAAAATACTGTGTTTTCTGATGGTATTTGGTGACCCCTCTGACACCCCTTCGTGACCCCCCCAGGGGTCCTGACCCCCAGGTTGAGAAACACCGATCTATGGCAAGCATCCTCAGAGGTAGTGAGGTCTGTTGGAAGTAGGAAAATGGGTTTATATATCTATGGAATGACCAGGGTGGGACAAAGGACTCTTGTCTGCTGGAGCTAAGTGTGAATGTTTCAACTTACTGTTTGAAAAGTTGTTGTGCTTTGTCTCACCCTGGTCTGTTGGAACTAGGAAAAAGGGTTTATATATCTGTGGAATGACCAGGGTGAGACAAAGCACAACAACTTTTCAAACAAGTCAGTTGAAACATTCACACCTAGCTCCAGCAGACAAGAGTCCTTTGTCCCACCCTGGTCATTCCACAGATATATAAACCCATTTTCCTACTTCCAACAGACCTCACTACCTCTGAGGATGCTTGCCATAGATGCAGGCAAAACGTCAGGAGAATGCCTCTAGAACATGGCCATATAGCCCGAAAAAACCTACAACAACCCAATTTTAACAAAAGCGGGGGGGGGGGGGGGGCACCCAGGATTGAACCCTGTCCATCCAACAGCATCCTCCTTTCTGTTTTGTTGGAGTACATCTAGCCTCCCCCCCCCTCCCCGCCCCATGGATGTCAAGTCTTGCGGTTTTGTTTTCACTTTGCCTCCCCTTTCAAAGAGCACTTGGAACTCAGGCTGGGTACCTTTAAGATTTCCAAGCAAGGAGCTGAGAATAATAATAATAATAATAATAATAATAATACTTTATTTATACCCTGTCACCATCTCCCCAAAGGACTCGGAGAGGCTTGCATGAGGCCAAGCCCAAAGAACACATCAATCAAACAAAAAGCAATAAACAAAAACAATAAGTACAATACAAATCATATAAATCACATGTAAACAATAAACAGTAAACAATGACATACAAGGATTTAAAAACCTAAGGTTTCTCTTTAGGGCCGGAGAAAGAGGAGCCAATTAAGTAGCTCAAAAACTACATTTTAATGACAATAATAATAACTTTATTTTTACACCCCCGCCAACCATCTCCCCTAGGGGACTTGAGGAGAGGGTTGGCAAGCCCAAAAATTAGAATTAAAACACAGCAATCAAGTACTATAATTAAAACATGAGATAAAAACAATACAACACAATTATAACTAATGTATATAACAGATAAATAGATCTGTAATTGATTACTCCACTGACCATATCAAGAAGACGTGACAAAGAGAAATATCCACTATCCCAAAACTTCAATAAAAATTAATTAAATAATGAGTTTGGTAAAATGGGATTAAATTGCAAGATTAAAACAGGGGAGTCGAGTGATCAGTGTAAAAGAATACATTTAAGTGGAGGCTGTGTGTGTGTGCACAGATATACATACATAATATAATATAATATAATATAATATAATATAATATAATATAATATAATATAAATCAGCATATACACATAGAGATAACTCCAAATCTCAATTTAAATGGGGTTACTGACATGTGTGCATGTACATGTGTGTATGTTTGTGTGTATGTGTGTATAATATAAGTATATATATACATATCAGTATGTTTGTATCAGTATAAATACAAAGAGTAAACCTCAAATCTCAATTTAAGTGGGGTAACTGATATGTGTGTGTGTATGTATGTGTGTGTCAGTTTAAGTGGGGTTACTGATATGTGTGTGTATGTGTGTATAACAGTGTGCATCAATTTAAGTGGGATTACTGATATGTATGTAATATGTATGTATGTGTGTATAACAGTGTGCGTCAATTTAAGTGGGGTTACTGATATTTATGTATGTATGTATGTATGTATGTATGTATATGTGTGTGTATAACAGTGTGTGTGTCAATTTAAGTGTAGTTACTAATATGTGTGTATGTGTGTATAACAGTCTCTCTGCGTGTGTAACTGTGCGTGTATATGTGTATAACTGTGTGTGTGTGACTCAGTTTAAGTGGGGTTACAGATATGTGTGTATATGTGGGTATAACTGTGTATGTGTGTGAGTGTGTGTGTGTGTGTGTGTATCAGTATATAAGCAAACAGAAAACTCCAAATCTCAAATTAAGTGGGGTTACTGAAAATAATAATAATAATAATAATAATAATAATAATAATAATAACAATAATAATGCTTTATTTGTCAACCATCCAAAGAGACTCAGGTTTCCAACATATATGGCAAACATTAAGAAACAGATAAATCTTTTCTGCTTTTTAGTCTATAGATTTAGAACAATATAGACTTTGTTTGATTACTTGCTTGCTTTTGCCAACATGTGTGAATTCATATTTGCAAAGAAAGGCCAGTGTAGTGTTTAGAGAGAGGAAAAAAAATGAAATACAATAAGTTATTTCAAACCAATTGACAATCGTAACCATTAGAGGTGAGTTCTTACTCTTCGACCCAGTGTGCATATATGCTTTCAGCCTGTTTCTCTTGCCCTGGGAAAGGTTCCTTGTTGTTTTTAAGGAATACATGCAAATCACTCAGTTAAACCAAACAGCAATACAAATGCTTTCCTCCCATCCGCATACACTCAAGCTTCAGCCACACCTCTCCTTATCTGATCCTCTCAAGTTAGCACAGAGATGCAGCCTCAGGCCTAAGCCTTGGGAGGAATGGGCTTCCAGTTTGGTGCCAAGGAGAGAACCAAGCCAGGCCTGGAGTGGATATAATCTTGTTAGCCAGCTGTGTCCTGTGACTAACTGACGCTTCTATTTTGACAGACCCCACTGAAGTGTGCACAGTAGGAGTACAACCATACCTATAGAAAGGCAATCACACAGCAGCCAGGCAAGTAAGTGAGACCGGTTTCTTCCTTGTTTCTCCCCTGACTGTTACACTGCTCCCAAAGAGCATTTGGCAGGCACTCCCAAGACAAATTGTACATTTGCCTAATGTTCATATCTTGCTCCTTTACTAAGAGAGCATGATTACAAAAGAGAGGAGGGAGGAAAAAAAAGGCCTGTGGCATTTTCACCTTTGTTTTGCTCTGAGAAAGCAGTGCAGTTCTGATGATTTAACAGAACTGTAGTTTTTAAAGAAAATCATCTGGTGTGTTAATATTTATACTGAAATAGTTGTCCATATATTTCCCGAGTTCTAATTTCCTTACAACATCCAGATGGGAAGTTCTCCTGCAGACTGGACCCCACTGAAAGGAATGGGCGAGAGGGAGGGAACACATGCTCGCTTTGGAATCCGGCCAAAATCCATCTCATTGTCCCCTAGCCTCCTATTTGAAATGCATATAAGCGTAGCAAAGAGAAAGGAGCATAGCAGCTCTCAATTGGCTTGCGCAAAGCTACTTCCTGCTCCTTGGTACGTAGAAGAAACCGAAAATTCGAAGGACTTAATTCATGTGGTTATGCTCATGTACAATTCAAACACCCCTAAACAATGAGATGATTCCTGGGTGGATTCCAAAGAGTGTAATAGGAATTATCTCTGTTCTGATTCCCCTGCCCACCCCTTTCCAAATAGTGACTTCGTACAGGACTAAAGACTAATCTTATTGGCAATTATTAGTAGTAAAAATTATTAATGACCAATTATTAGTAATTATAATAATCATTATTAACGACCAATTATTAGTAACAATTATTAGTGATAATAATAATTATTAATAATGACTAGTAATAATAATTAATAACACATTATTAACAATTATTAGTAATAATAATTAATAACATATTATTATTAACAATTATTAGTAATAATAATTAACAACATATTATTGTTAACAATTATTAGTAATAATAATTAATAACATATTATTATTAACAATTATTAGTAATAATAACAAACCAATTATTATTTAATAATTATTACTAATAATATTTAGTAATAATTATTACTAATAATATTACTACTAATAATATTATTAATAATAATATTTAGTAATAATTATTACTAATAATATTATTAGTAATAATATTATTAGTAATAATAATAAACCAATTATTATTTACAATTATTGGTGTTCATCATTATCAATATCCAATTATTATTAATCATTATTTGTTATAAGAATAATTATTAATAACCAATTATTAGTAACAATTATTAGTAATAGTAGTCATTATTAATAACATTTATTCCCCACCATCTCAAAATAAAAAGAAGAAATAACACCCCACAATCCTAAGTCTATTCTATGCTGAGACAGTGGGAAAAGCATTGTTTATAGTGTGCCTTATATTCTTTGTAACTGAAACATTGTGGATGATCTGGTGTTTTCCTTGGTCCACAGGTAGGTGTCACAATTGCTTTGAGAAAAGTCAACAAGCCATCATCTTTCCCCCAAGCTAGTATCTATCTCTATGTCTATCTCTAACAAAACAAAACAAACTCTAAATCCGGATCACATCTTGTGCCACTGTATAAAAAGAAGACCACAGAACACTATTAAATCGACAAGATCCTCTCTAATTATTATTAAACCAGAATTTTGTTGGACATTATGTGAGTTCGCTGGTATAGTCTAGTTTCCCCCCATGTATGTGTGACTTTTAAAAAAAGGAAGAAGAAGAAGAAAAAGCTGTTTTTTTCTCAGGATATCTTGAAATGATCACTTCATTGCCACGGTATATATTATCTATATTCTGTAGGTGTGATAGGATTATTGTACAAACTCTTTGTAAAAGATGCATACGGTAGGGGTTCATTCAAGAAACCGGGGACTGAAGAACTTGAGGACTGACAAAGTGGAAACAAATTTGATATTTATTTTTGTAATGATATAAGAGCTTCTAGTAATTTATGCAAGTTGTATTGCAATGGAATCCCAACTCTTTTGTAAATAAATTATGCCTGGTTTTTATTTGAGACATTGATGGTTATACAATCCCTCGTTGTTTAACGAGAATTCTTTACTAATTTATATCTTTAATTGTAAATAAAAACAGATTAGTCTACAACGAGGTGGTGGCTTTATTTGAACGTTCATTTTCAGCCTGTGGAAAGAGAGACACACAGTGATTTGCGATCATTTATAAAATATCACTGACAGTATCGTGTTAAATATATACAGAATATATTCAGTGGTGTAGTAAATTAATTCAAGCTGAATATTCAGTCAAAGGAAACCTTCAGAGTTTGATGTATTGTGTAGACCAGGGGTCCTCAAACTACGGCCCGGGGGCCGAATACGGCCCTCCAAGGTCATTTACCCGGCCCTCACTCAGGGTCAACCTAAATCTGAAACGACTTGAACAACAACAACAACAACAACAATCCTATCTCATCAGCCAAAAGCAGGCCTACACTTCCCAATGCAATACTAATAAGTTTACATTTTAATTAGTGTTTTTTGCACTACAAATAAGATACGTGCACTGTGCATAGGAATTCATTCATTTTTTTTTCAAGTTATAATCTGGCCCTCCAGCAGTTTGAGGGACTATGACCTGGCCCTCTGTTTAAAAAGTTTGTGGACCCCTGGTGTAGACTATATACACGTTTAAATCAGCGGTTTGAATTTGGGGAGTGGGGTGAGCTCCCATCTGTCAGCTCCAGCTTCTCATGGGGGGCATGAGAGAAGCCTCCCACAGGATGACAAAAAATGTGTCCCCTGGGCAATGTCTTTGTAGACGGCCAATTCTCTCACACGAGAAGCGACTTGCAGTTTCTCAGGTCGCTCCTGACACACACACACACACCACTGTATATACTGTTAGGGAAAAACTATCCAAAACTAAAGCAGAGCATTCAAAATACAAACAGGATACCTATTGTTGAGCATTTAGCTCACATCAAGCAGAGCGTGGGGGGCATGAGAGAAGCCTCCCACAGGATGGCAAAAAATGTGTCCCCTGGGCAATGTCTTTGCAGACGGCCAATTCTCTCACACCAGAAGCGACTTGCAGTTTCTCAGGTCGCTCCTGACACACACACACACACACACACACACCCCACTGTATATACTGTTAGGGAAAAACTATCCAAAACTAAAGCAGAGCATTCAAAATACAAACAGGATACTTATCATTGAGCATTTAGCTCACAGTGAGCAGAGCGTGAAGTGCCGTGTGATGTGTCTGTAAAGAATTAAGATGCAGAGTCCAATCTCAAAAATTCACAAAAGGTTTATTTACAAAAAATAATAAAATAATATTAATAAATAATAATAATAATAATAATAATAATAATAATAATAAAATAATAGTAAAGAATTGGGTCTGAGCCATTCTAACAGTAACATGTTTAATTTCAGTCATTTTAATTCAAATTTTCAGCCTTTGTTTGCTTTTTTTATCCAAAGGTATACATTTTATAAAATATTACAATATGTAAAAACATCCCACTGCCATTTAAAACGCGTTCTGCTAATATCTATAATGTGGTAATCACCTCGGTGATCTGCTTTGAGCTCAGGAAAAAAAATATCGCTAAATAATCGCTTCATTTTCCCCACCCAGCGAATAATGAGAATCCCGCTATAATATCATTTCAATAAAGAGACAAACCACCATTTATTCTCTCGCCCCCAAGATAAATTGAGTGAATATAACTTACGGTTATGAAACAAGAATAATAGCTTCTTAGATTGCCCTTTAATCAATCATACACTTATTTTTCAAGAGCCTCATCTATTTTATTCCATGATTAATAATGTTCCAGCGTGAGAGCATTCTCACATCCCAGCAGGGGAGATCCTGGATGCTTTTCGCTGCTTTGGAATGGTCAGTTGGGGTTCATTACGGGCTGATATTGAACAATTTATAAAATCTTGTCTAAACATCTGCCAGCTCAGATAGGCCGATGTGTCTGAAGATGGGAAATTGCTGGACCAGTTGATATTGACAAACGGGGCTCTCTCCAGTGGCTTTTTGTTCACTGAAAATTAGTGGCCTCTTGCTCAGGGGCTTGTTAGAAAGGGCATTTGAAAGTGATCTCAGATCCTTCAGGCTTCAACCTAGGGAATGTTAACTGGAATATGTGTGTGTGAGAGAGAAAGATAATGGAAGACTTTTTTGGGGGTGGAGAGGAGAAAGAAAGTGAGTGAATGAATGTAATCACAAGAACCTTAACCAGACTGTGGGCCCTTTCACATAACCATATAACCCAGAACATCAAGGCAGACAATTAGAGGTGGCCCTAGGTAATTTTCAATGGTAAGTAAACAGTATTTTAGCGCCCCCCCCCCCCAACCAATCATTGATGTATATTTTCTGTTCGTTGTGGGAGTTCGGTGTGCCATATTTGGTTCAATTCCATCATTGGTGGAGTTCAGAATGCTCTTTAATTGTAGGTGAACTATACATCCCAGTAACTACAACTCGCATATGTCAAGGTCTATTTCCCCCCAAGAGCGCCTCAAGAGTGCCCCTGGGCAAAATCAACTATACTGCAAATGCTTACTTTGAGTAATGGGTTGAGCCACCCCTGCAGACAATCCCACAATATCTGCTTTGAACTGGGCGATTCTATTCAGCTGTATGGAAGTGAGCCTCAGATAACTCGGGTCCCTTCCACATAGCTATAAAATCCAGAATATCAAGGCAGAAAATCCCACAATATCTGCTTTGAACTGTGTTCTCTGAGTCCACACTGCCATATATTCCACTTCAAAGCAGATAATGTGCGATTCTATTCAGCTGTATGGAAGAGAGCCTCAGCTAACTCGGGTCCCTTCCACACAGCCATATAATCCAGAACATCAAGGCAGACAATTCCACAATATCTGCTTTGAACTGGGTTATCTGAGTCCACACTGCCATATATTCCAATTCAAAGCAGATAACGTTGGATTCTATTCAGCTGCATGGAAGAGAGCCTCAGATAACTCGGGTCCCTTCCACACAGCCATATAATCCAGGATATCAAGGCAAACAATCCCACAATATGTGCTTTGAACTGGGTTCTCTGAGTCCACACTGCCATATATTCCAGTTCAAAGCATTTATTTATTTATTTATTTATTTATTTATTTATTATTTACTTTTCTCAGCCCTCAGGCGACTCAAAGCGGTGAACAACATCAATACAAAACATCACGAGACAAGTATAGGGCAATTAAAAACAATTGTAACATAAATCATTAAACATCCATGTAACAATCATTAGCGCCTCAACAGTAAAATCAGAATCCAGTCTCATCATCCATTATTCCATTCCTATGTTCAATTACACTGTTTAATCAAATGCTTGTTCAAACAGCCAGGTCTTCACCTTCCTCCGAAACACCAGCAGGGAGGGGGCCGATCTGATATCTGCAGGCAGGGCGTTCCACAGCCGAGGGGCCACCACTGAGAAGTCCCTGTCTCTCGTCCCCCCCAAGAGCGCCTGTGATGGAGGCGGGACAGAGAGCAGGGCCTCCCCAGATGATCTTAGTGTCCTAGCCGGTTCATAGGAGGAGATGCGTTTGGAGAGGTAAGTAGGGCCAGAACCGTTTAGGGCTTTATAGGCTAACGCCAGCACTTTGAATTGTGCCCGGTAGCAAACTGACAGCCAGTGGAGCTGGTGCAACAGAGGAGTAGTATGCTCCCTGAGTGCCGCTCCTGTTAGCAACCTGGCTGCTGAACGCTGGACCATTTGAAGCTTCTGAGCAGTCTTCAAAGGCAACCCTTTGTGGGATTCTATTCAGCTGTATGGAAGAGAGCCTCAGATAACTTGGGTCCTTTCCACACAGCCATATAATCCAGAACATCAAGGCAGACAATCCCACAATATCTGCTTTGAACTGGGTTATCTGAGTCCACACTGCCATATATTCCAGTTCAAAGCACATAATGTGGGATTTTATTCAGCTGTGTGGAAAGAGCCTCAGTTATTGGGAAAATATATTTGCCTCTTGTATTTTTGTTACTACTGCTGTCCTCCTCCTCTTGATACTTCCTACCTGGACAAGTTGGAAAATTCATTAAGGGAAAATAGATAAGTTTTTCTAACAGTTAGGCATCCATTCCCTAAGGCAGGGATCCTCAAACTATGGCCCGCGGGCTGGATACGGCCCTTCAAAGTCATTTACCCGGCT